>JAHIAM010015504.1:0-29851 GCA_021605205.1 Aegilops longissima | reverse complement strand
TCCAGCACCCTATCATCTTTGATATTGAGGACCACCCCGATCGCTTCATCTGGTCGGTTCTTGCCGCTGTTGGTTTCACCAACTATCCGCAACCTCAAGGTCACCAAGATGCTAGTTGACGGCGGGCCGGCTTAGATTCTCGATCTCCTCCGCGTGCTCCGTAAGCTTCAGATCCCGGCGGCGAGCTCAAGAGACCGCACATTCCAAGGAATCAATCCTCGGAAGGAGCAAGTCAAGGGAAAGATCACGCTGCGTGACGCTTGGCAGCCGAAGTTGAACTTCGTGGATCGAGAGGGTCACTTTTGACGTTGTGTTTTCCATTGCCTTACAATGGGATACTTGGCCGCCCAAAGACTCGCCAAGTTCATGGCAGCCTCTCATTATGCATACAACTTGCTCAAGATGCTAGGCCCGATAAGTGTCATCTCCGTCCCTCGGCGACAAGAAGGATGCTCTTATTCCGCGCCAACAAGATCTACCGAAGCAGAAGCTGCAACAGATAGCAAGTCACTTGTCACCGGCTATGATGCCCACTCCGAAGAGCACCCTCTTGAGTTCTGCGCTACGCCGAGGACGCACCATCGAGCTCCACCGCAAGTGTAAGAAGACGATGGCAGCTCCACCAAAGACCAAGAAGGTGTCCGCCATGAGGACGGCACCGGTGGTACCTTCACCATCGCGCACTCGACCCTAAATAGGAAGGCGCCGCTGCTTTTCCTGCGGGCTAACGCCGACGTGTTTGCGTGGCAACCGCCCCGACATCCCCGTGTTCCTGTGAAAGTAATAGAGCACCATCTTGCCGCCTGTCCTCCGCGCGCCCGCGCAGTAAAGTCGAAGCAAGCAAGGAGCGCCAAGAATTATCGCAGAAGAGATCAAGAAATTGAAGCAGCAGGCCCGTCAGGAGTGCTCCATCCTACGGGTTGGCTAATCTCGTAGTCGCAGGTAAGGCAAACGGAAAATGGAGGCTTTGTATCGACTTTACCGATGTTAATAAAGCTTGTCCCAAAGACCCATTTCCCTTGCCACGATCGATCAGATTGTTGACTCCACGGCCGGATGTGATTTGCTTTCATTTCTTGATGCATACCTGGTACCATCGATCTTCATGGCGAAGAGGATGAGGAGAAAACTGCATTCATCACCCCATGTGGCACATAATCGCTTTCATACGGATGCCTTTCGTTTAAAGAATGCTGGTTCAACATTAGCAAGAGTAGTCCATGACGCTTTTGAGTCACAAATCCACAAAATGTGAAGCCTACATGGATGACATAGTGGTGAAGAGCAAAGACAAGGCACTCGATTCAAGATTTAGATGAAACCTTACAAATCTGCAAGATCAACCTCAAGCTCAACCCCGAGAAGTGTGTGTTTGAGTCCCTCCGCAAGCTTCTCGGTTCTTCGGTCTCAGCTGGGAATTGAAGCCAATCCCGACAAGATCAAGGCCATTGAGCAGATTGAAGCACCAAAGCGCCCAAGGATGTACGAAGACTTTGCCGGTTATGGGCTGCTCTCAGAGGTTTATCTCTAGATTCATGAGCTCCGCCGCTTTTTCAAAATTTTGAAAAGGCAGGTCCAATGAAATGGACTCCCGGTTGAGGCTGCGCTGCAGGACTTAAAGAGATACCTGTCCTCCACTCAATACTTGTCGCACCTAGGTATTAAGAGAAGTTGCTGCTATATATAGCAGCAACCAATCAAGGGTTAGTGTGCGTTAGTAGCGGAGAGGGAGGCGGATGATGAGCCGCAACCACGGCAGGGACATCCAAATGACAAGCAAGGAACTTCACCCAAGCTCGTCCCGCTAAAGATGGATTCGCAGCGATGAGAAGATGCGAAAAGGATGGTGCGCTTCTAGTTTATTTTGTCAAATTCCCTTCGTGTGGGCTAGGTCAAGGTACTGTGTGCGTGTTTGCCGCCTTCTCATGGCTCTAGAAAGCTGCGCCATTACTTCAAGCACATGAGATCACAGTCGCACCGCTTCCGCTGAAGAGGATAATGCAAGATCCAGAAGCAACAGCAGGATTGTCGAGTAAGCACTGGAACCATTGCTTTGGCCTCAAGTTTGAAAGCACTTCAACTATCCAAAGCAGAGTGGCAGAGTTCATAGCAGAATGGACACCAACACAAGATGAAGAAATTCCAGACGAGCATCCTCCCCAAGGAAGCGAAAGCAAAGAGGCCGATGTACTTTGATGGTGCCTTCGCGGCACAAGGGCTGGTGAGCCAGGCGTCGCTTTTGTCGCACTCCACCGGAGAGCACCTCAAGTACATAGTCCGGATGCAGACTTTCCCAAGGAGCAAGCAACAAACAATACTGCAGAGTATGAAGGTTTGTTTGTCGGTCTCGTGATCGCAGAGACCTTGGGATCAAGAAGCTCATTGTCAAGTAGGACTTGCAGCTTGTCGTCCCCAAGTAAACAAAGATTATCAGAGTCCGCTGATGGAAGCCTATGTTGATGAAGTGAGAAAGCTAGAAGAGCACTTTGACGGCCCATGTGATGGAATGTATTCCAAGGGCTCAGAATCTACATATGTCGGTTTTATGGCTTGTCAAAGTGCACTCAGACTCAAGTTACCTGCGTGGAACCAGGGATCTTTGTGCTCAAGCCGACTCAACCGACTGTAACGCCCATCAACCGGACAAGAAGAGGAAGTTGATTTCTCGGTGACTATTTTCGCAGAGCTTCCTCAAACCGCCAAGAAGGTCCCCAAGATCAACAATTAAGAGCTACCGAGGAGCAACATCTCGGCTGCCATAGGGTTTGTTTCATAGCGCACGCCCCGACAAGTTTTGTTCGCAGCTCTGTGGAACATCAAGCTCCGCTGAGCCGCAGTTCTGCCGAGAAGTGGATGTTCCCGCAGCAGCAGATGTGCCTTTAGTCCTTGTTGTCGAGCCGAAGCTCCAACATGGGCGCAAGATTGTCCATTTCCTTCAGACAGAGAACTTCCCAAGAGCAGAAGAAGCGGAAAGAGTAGCCCGCAAGTCAAGTATGTACCAGTTTGTCGACAACACACTGCATGTAAGAAGACTCAACGTGAAATTGAAGTGTATTCACCGAAGATGGACGGTTGTTGGCAGAGATACACGGAGGCATATGTGGACACCACATTACAGAAGAGCACTTGCCGACAAAGCTTTCCGGCAAGGTTTTTTTGGCCGACAGCCTCCGTGATGCAACCGCACAAGTAACCAAGTGTGAAGCGTGCGGCCCATTCCAAGCAGGTACACCAGCCAGCTCAAGCTCTCCACGCATCCCTTTATCCTCGCCATTTTCGTCCGGGCTCGACATTCTGCCCCTTTCCCCGAAGTTGTGGGGCTTTGAGTACTTGTACGCTGTAATCACAAGTTCACAAAGTGGCCGAAGTGGAAGCAGGAGGAAGGTGACAGACAATAAGCAACAAGTTCTTCGTGTCGATTGTTTGCTGCTTCGGATGCCTACAGATCATCACCGACAACGGACACAATTCACAAGCCGCACCTTCATGCAATACGCCCAAGATCTTGGCGCCAAGGTCTGCTGGCTTCGTTGCTCATCCAAGAAGTAACGGTCAAGCGAGAGGGCGAATGTAAGTGTTGCGTGGCTCAAGACCGTAATCTCGACAGGCACAAGTGCGAAGAAACCGGATTGAGGAGCTGCCGGTGGTTCTTGGTCGATCAGACGACGCCAAATCGAGCCACCGCCGACACCTTTCGCCTAGTCTATGGAGCAGAGGCAGTCCTCCCACGGAACTCAGATTCGGTCACCTCGAGTGATCGCTATGATGAGTTTGAGCAAGAGCAGCTGCGATAAGATGACGCTGCTCCTTGAGGAGGACCGCCTTCAAAGCGCAGACGATCCGCCGATATCAGCAAGCTTTGCGCCGCTACCATAGACGCAGTTAGTGTCAAGTCTCGAGGAAGGCGACTTTGTTCTTCGCGCTCAGCTCGCCAAGAATTCCAACAAGTTGACGCCGAATGGGAAGGCCTTACCGGTGAGACGAATACTAGGCTCGGCGCTGTCCGCTTTGAGACTCAAGATGGCATTCGTGAGCAACTCCTGAATATTGAGCATCTTCATAAGTTTCACCAGAGGCGTTGTCGGAACCTGTTCCGCAACCACCTTTTGTACAAGTCTTGCCGATGTTGCATGTAATCTTTTATACAAAGCCGGCGCAGATCCCTGCATAAGTAAAGCTCATGTGTTTCGCACAACTTGTCAATTTCATGCTTTCATCATTTTATTGCATGTTTTATCCGACACTTTGTGCAGACCTACACCCGGTAAGCAATAGCGAGCCGCAAGGCTCCATGACTTTATTTTCTTCTTTCTTCTTAAAGAAAGGAAGGTTTCTCAACAAGTTAGCTGTGGGGAGGAGAAGATAATGGCCTGGACCAAGCGCCGCCGAGGAAATTTCGCCTACCAGAAGCAAACGAGAAAAGCTGTTGCCAAAGTTTGAGCAATCAGTTTTAAATTTTAAGTTATCTTCCTCGAACGATCGATTTTGTATGGAAAACCAGCGCTGGAGGAACTAACTCAGAGCTAGTTGCTTTACTTTGTTTCGAGTCCGCCAACAACTTAAGTGAGCTGCAACTAGTTCGATAAGGTTGTTTGTCGAAGCGGCACCGCCAAAGAAGGCCGACGCTCGCACTCACATGCAAAGGTGCCCGCACCGACAAGTTCCCAAAAGCGAGGGCAAAACATACAAAGGAAAGAATCAAGCAAAGGAAATAACATTGCAATCATTTCCGAGATAGAGTTATATTACAAAATAGCTTGTCGCAGCTCTAATAGATTGTTCTCCAACATGACCAGCAATGCTAGAAAAGATAAAATTGGCGGCCTAATCTACACGGTCGCCATCAACCTCTTGATCTTGCCCACCTTGTCCACAATGGTGCGATAAGGGCCTTGAGTGCTCCACATCGGCATCCGTGGCAAGGACTTGAGGACGCCGTGAGGTTGAGGCCTGGATTGCGGAAGGCCACTTCATCAAGACTCTTCGAGAGCTCCTCAGCAGATCCGGCGAGACTCTCGGCCAGCTGCTTTGGAATCTCTTCCCAAGTCACTCGGAGAGCCGCCACCACGCCCTTGAAGAACAAGCTGAGCTTCGCTGGGTTGAGGTGCTCATCGAAGAATATCCAAGATCCACCATCCCCAGCCCGCCACCTCCGTCGATGGCGGGCGGCAATGTTCACGAAACCTCGTCCAAGGCTCCATTCTCTCTCCGAAGGTGTTCTAGGCGGCAACAGACTCGCCAAAGAGCCTGCGGTTTTGATCTTCCAACAAGGCCACCTCCCCGCCTCGGGCGCCTTCCAGCATTCGAGTCAAGGTGGTCAGCTTCAACTCGAGATCTGCTTTGAGTCCTTGGCGGCGCTGAGTCTTGTCTCTCAGCGAGACGGCCCGCAGAGTCGCCAAGAGTGTAGGCGCCTCTTCGCCATGCTTGAGTGCAGCAAGCTCTTCACCGCTTCTTCTCGACTGGCCTCCAGCTGCGCCACCTTCGCCTCCAACTCCTTCTTGGCGGCCTCGCAGCTGGGCGCGCCCT
The DNA here is from genome assembly GCA_021605205.1 of Aegilops longissima. Lineage (NCBI taxonomy): Eukaryota > Viridiplantae > Streptophyta > Magnoliopsida > Poales > Poaceae > Aegilops > Aegilops longissima. The sequence continues at coordinate 24,325 of JAHIAM010015504.1, read as the reverse complement.
TGCTTCCTTTGAGGGCTCCGCCAAATGTTTGCTCGCCAGAGCAAGCTCCTCCTCATGGCTGTCAAGATTGATCTTCACGCGCCAGCTCGCTTCTATGAGACAGCTCTCGCGGCAAGCCGCCGTGTTTTTCAACCTCAGCCTTCTCGAGGATGAAGGCTTTGCGCGCTCGACGATTTGCTCCCGCCTCCGCCAAGGCCCGAGATCTTCCTGATTGATGCCCCGGAGCTCTCCGGCGCTTTCATGTCGCTCCGCCTGAAAGCGCTTCAGATTCCAGCTTGGCTTGTCGGTGCGGTAGAGCGACAACAGCTTCCGCAATAGCTGCTCTCCGACTCGCTGCTGCTGCTTCGATCGACCAGGCCGCCTCAGCTGGAGGCGAGCACCTCTTCACAAAGGTCTCTCTTCGACCGGCCCGGAGCTCGGCGCCGGGAGCTTGATGAAGACGCCGTCCGGCCTTCGATAGGCGCCAGCCGGGCTTTCGAGCTCGACCGCAAAGAAGGCGGAGGGATCGGCGGTCGGTGTAGCGCCTGGCGCCTCTGCGTCGGCCGGCACTTCTAGATCAATATCGAGGAATTTCTTGAGGTTATATTTCGAATATGCTTAGTTTCATGTTTCAATTCTTCATAACCCAAAAGCAAACTTAGTTCATTATAATATGGGAAATCAAGTCATCACAATTTTTGGACACGATTCGATCATGAAACAATTTGCATTTGATATTTAAATGACCATGTTCATTGCAAAGTTCACAGCACGCTAAGATATTTAAATTTTCAGCACTAACATTTAGGCTTTCTTGCAACCATTTAGTTTCTAAGTACTTATGCCTCTCGCAATATCTATCTTCCCTATTTGCATACTTGCAAACCCAATGCACTCCACAAAATATGACATGTTTATAGGAGGCACTTTCATCATAACTAGTGCAATCATCATTAGTACCATGGATTTTCTCATGGCGACCGCTGGATTTCACCAAGAGGAGAGGATGATGCAGCAAAGTAGCGTAAGTATTTCCTCAGTTTTTGAGAACCAAGGTATCAATCCAGTAGGAGGCCACGACAAGTCCCTCGTACCGCATTAAAAACAATAGCCTCGCAACCAACGATTTGGGTTGTCAATCCCTTCACGGTACTTACTAGAGTGAGATATGATAGAAATGATAAATAATTTTTTGGTATTTTTTGAGAGATGTAAAAAGTAAAAGCAAAGTAAAAACAAAGCAAGTATTAAAGTGATGGAGATTGATATGATGAGAATAGACCGGGGCCATAGGTTTCACTAGTGGCTTCTCTCAAGAGCATAAGTATTCTACGGTGGGTGAACAAATTACTGTTGAGCAATTCACAAAATTGAGCATAGTTATGAGTATATGTAGGCATGATCATGTATATAGGCATCATGTCCGAGACAAGTAGACCAAAACGATTCTGATCTACTACTATTACTCCACTCATCGACGCTATCTAGCATGCATCTAGAGTATTAAGTTAAAAAGAGAAACGCTTTAAGCAAGATGACATGATGCAGAGGGATAAATTCATGCAATATGATAAAACCCCATCTTGTTATCCTCGATGGCAACAATACACGTGCCTTGCAACCCTTCCCGCCACGGTAAGAACACCGCAAGATTGAACCCAAAGCTATGCACTTCTCCCATTGCAAGAACTACCAATCTAGTTGGCCAAACCAAACGGATAATTCAAGAGACTTGCAAAGATAACCAATCATACATAAAAGAATTGAGAGAAGATTCAAATATTATCATAGATAATCTGGATCATAAACCCACAATTCATCGGGTCTCAAGAAACACCGCAAAAGAAGATTACATCGAATAGATCTCCACGAGAGGGGGGAGAACATTGTATTGAGATCCAAAAGAGAGAAGAAGCCATCTAGCTACTAGCTATGGACCCGGTCGGAAGTAAACTACTCACACTTCATCGGAGGGGCTATGGTGATGATGTAGAAGCCCTCCGTGGTGGATGCTGCCCTTCAATGAGCTCAAACAGCCCCAAGATGGGATCTCATGGATAAAGAAAGGTGTTGGAATTAGGTTTTGGCTCCATATCGATCGCTTGGGGTACATAGGTAGATATAGGAGGAAGGAGGTCATGGAGCAACAGGGGCCCATGGTGGGGGCGCCTAGCCCCACCTCGTGACCGCCTCTTTGTTCCTTGGAGTAGGGTCCAAGTCTCCGGATCACATTCGTGAGAAAATCACGCCTCGGTTTCATTCCGCTTGACTGCTGATATTCCATTTCTTCAAACATCAAATAGGCAAAAAAACAATTCGGGCTGGGCCTCCGCTTAATAGGTTAGTCCCAAAATAATATAAAAGTGGAAAAAAGCCAATATAGTCCAAAACAGTAGATAAAGTAGCATGGAGCAATCAATATTATTGATACGCTGAGACGATCAACGGCAAGTTCATTCAAAATTACATCTTTGGAACACTCGTCCTCCACAAGATGATGGGCGCCTTCAGACACCCTCATAATACATTTCGGTGGCGATGCTCCTTGTTCCGGTGGCCCCTCCTTCACCAGCTTCTCGGCGTCCATCTTGGCCCAGCACCTTCGCGACGGGCAAAGCCCCGTGCACCTTCGGCGCGCACGGACCGCTTTATGACTTTCACCGTAAGTGCATCTACAAGCCGCCTCACCAGCCAAGTAGCTGTTGGGAAGGGCATCGCCAGCCACATCCGTATTATAAGGCTCTTCATGGCCTGTTCGGCCGCTTTGTGGAGCACCACTGTGCCAGCTTCACCGGTCGGTGGCATCGGGTGTTCGGTCCCAAGATATCGATACCGTAACACCTTCTCCATCGAAGCCCTCCTCAGCCCGAGAGAACTCGCAGCATCACACATCAAGGCAGATCTCAATGCCCCCGAGAGCTCCAACTCGGGTAAATAGAAATGTTCTTTCACATGCTTGCTTTGCATAATGAATGCCTTACCCGCCACTATCTTCTTCGCCCCAATCTCCGGAGGGCCTTTTGAGCTTCGCCTTGGCATGTTTTGCGCTGAGGGCCTTGGCAAGCTCGACTTCGAAGTCAAGCTGCAAGGACTCAGGCTTCTTCACGAGCTAGCCTGAGTTTGCTGCACCTCGCCACTGGCTTCGGTCTTTCTCGCCACGCGCCTTTGGTCGCTGAGCCTCGCCTGACAAGGCCTCCTTCTGTGGTCGCCATCACCGTGGTCCCGGCATACCATGATGATCCTATTATCTTGCAACCAAAACTTTTTATATAGACAAGGTATTTTCACCTTGTTCTCCTTGAGCTGCTTGGCAAGGCCGAAGTTCTCTTCTGACCGCCGAGGTCCCGCCAGGGGCGACCTTCAGAATGTGCGTTAGCCGCCAGCAAGGAAGCTCGACACGATACATACATATTTGGATTAGACTCAGCATTATTTGATCCTCTATTCGCTTTTCTTCGCTGTCGCTGAATAGAGCATCAGGCTACCGTCTCATGTAATATTTTCCTATACTTGACACTCACCTCAAAGCTCGTTAGGAGGCTCAAGACAGCCACCACCCGCCTAGCAGATCGAACTTTTGATCACCGACTCTGGTATTTTCGCCGATGGAAGTGCTACGGCACTTCCAGAAGTTGTCCGTGCCTGTGGACAGAGGTCACCGAAGGGCAACTGCCCTCTAACAGGGGCAGAGTCCTGACCACCGTGGTTCAAAGGCGTGTTCGGCCGAGGACCGAACTTGAGCCTGTGGAGTCTAGCTCCTTGCGCCTGTGGTCCGAAGGTCTCCTTGAGGCGCCTCCAGATAACTCCTCGCTTGGTGCCTTTTGAGACAACGCCAACGTTGTCCGAGGGCGTAGGAGGAGGCGGCGGAAGCGAATCATTCACATCCGACGAGTCCAAATAACCGTCCGACGAAGATACATTGATGCAGGCTCGACGGACTGCATAATCATATATTCGTAAGGAGAAGCAGTGCAATAAAAGCATACCATGAATTACCTGATATCCGAATACTTACGACTTCTCCAGGCTTGTCCTCGGGCAACCACTCGCTCGCTTATGCATGGTGGTCGAGAACAGTCCGGAAGGAGAGTTCTTCGCCTCCCCGGTTGGGGCGGCCTTCCTTTCTTGTCTCCCCGGCCGAGGGGGAGATGTCGGATTTCGGTTTCGCACCTCTAGGTTCGAACTCGGGTACACGGAGATCTCACCCCTACCTACCTGCACCTCGTCAGCCAGGATTTAAACTACCAAGGAACAACACAAGAGACACAAGGTTTATACTGGTTCGGGCCACCATTGTGGTGTAACACCCTACCCAAAGTGTGTGTGGTGGATTGCCTCTGGGCTGATGATGAACACACAAGGAAGAACAGCCTCATGAGGGTCCGTTTGGCTGGTGCGATGAATGCTAGAGAGAGAGCCTTTTCTCTCTCTCTCTCTCTCTTATGCCTCTACCCTGTGGGTGGCTAGTCCCATTTATAGGCAGAGGCCCGGGCCTCTTCCCAAATATTGAGGGAAGGGCGCCAACATTGGCCATTTTGAAGGGGAACATCTGGTACACTTATCCTCGACTAAAGTTGGTCTCGCCGCCAGGTTTCTAACGAAGACGCCGGCTTGGGCTCCATGATGACCTCCTTCGCTGGGCTAGTTTTGGTCTTGTTGCAATCAAACGGTTTTGCTTGATACTCGCTTGCCTTTTGCACCAAGGAGGAAATGAGGACATCGTTGGCTGCTCACCGGGCGGTTGGTCGTTGCGAGCGCGCCACGGGCACTCGCGAGGTACCCCGCTTGATCTTCTCCGCCTCGCGAGCCAGCCTGGTGAGGCCGCGGCCAAAGGAAGCCGTCCGCGAGGGTCTTGAGCCATGCCGATGAGAGATGGGCCATACCGCCACCCTTGAGCCACGCCGCAGGCGCAGCAGGCAAGTGGGTAACCCTGCTCCAGAACGCCACGAGCTTCGCCCGCGCTCGACTTGGCTTAAGAGAAGCGAAGGTGCAAAGCGCCACGGGCTCCTAACAGCTCATGGCCTTGGGCGCCAAGGTATGTTGATTGACGGGTGCCCGCTTCCACGACGCCGCAATCGCATCGCATTGACAAGTCCTCATGCAAAGTGAGATGATTACTCAGGATCGGACGCCGCGGCATCCCGCCCACTCGCAGGTGTTGCCTTCTTTATTGTGGTCGGCAGAGGATCAGCACTCGCCCGCCCCCGCCTTCCCAGGTGAATCACCGCGCCTGGGCGGCTTCGCCTGTGCGGCGGTTGCTGCAGCTGGCTTCCTGGGCTTCGCCGAGGCTCCCCAGCACCGGAGCTGCGGGCCCCACCCGCTGGCCGCGTGACGTTTCGTCTGCATGGCTGGTTTGAGCCGGTCGCACCCCGCACTTCAAGTTCGACGGCGATACCACCTCTACGGGAGGGTGTTCGGGAAGACGGTTGCCGCTACGGTGCTGCCCTGCAAGGACGACTACCGCGCCGTGGGCCCAGCCCGGCGACGATCGATGAAGATGACGGCGCTGCATGGTCGTGGTGGCGCCGTTCTGCTGAGCTGATTTTCTTCGTGACATAGCTCCTCCAATGTGGCCATGTCCACCGCTACCACTGCGCTCCGGGTCGGAGAGGTAGCGGTTCAGCCTATGCTGGCCGGTGAAGCGCGAGGAGTCCGCTGAGCTCTGGAGGTAGTTCGCCTTCGCCATGAAGTTTGTGTCAAGCGAGCCATGCTTGTTTTGTTCTTTCCTTTCCGCAAAGAGACAGTAGTGTAGGTACCATGGGCATGCTGGACTATTGCTATTAATTATCGATTGCCCGCTTATTTTTATATTAGGCCGCTGGCCACCACGCGTAGAAATTACTAAGCTTGGGGGCGACTGTTGCATCCTCGCCTCCCGAGGCCGAGGACTCGCTTGGACGCTTATGCCCTACAAAGATTAGTCAGAGAGGTAGCTTCCGCCTCAGCCAGAAAGCGATCGACCCAGGTCCGTGTTCATACACGGCCCGTGGGGCATGCACTGAGGTGCTCCCGTAGTGGACCCGGGAGGGAAACCCTGCAATAGGGGCAGAACACTCACAGGGGGGTGCCTGTTCCTCACAGACTCAAGGGAGAGAAATCGAGGCAGGAGAGCCGAAGAAAAGAGTCACAAGCCAAATACGCAACCACTTCAATAAAACTTCAAATGAGAATGAACAAGCCAACGCAGCAGAAGCAATGAGAAAAGCCAAGGTCCCGCACCTAACCTAGTCTTCGACGCCTTCTCACCAAATATGAGCTAAGTGAAGGAAATATGCCCTAGAGGCAATAATAAAGTTATTTATTTCCTTATATCATGATAAAAGTTTATTATTCATGCTAGAATTGTATTAACCGAAACATACATGTGTGAATACATAGACAAACAGAGAAGTCACTAGTATGCCTCTACTAGACTAGCTCATTAATCAAGATGGTTATGTTTCCTAACCATAGACATGTGTTGTCATTTGATTAATGGGATCACATCATTAGAGAATGATGTGATTGACATGACCCATTTCATTAGCTTAGCACTTGATCGCTTAGTATGTTGCTTATGCTATCTTCATGACTTATACAAAGTTCTCGCAACTATGAGATTATGCAAACCTGCTACTGAGGAACACTTTTGTGCTACCAAACATCACAACGAATCGGGTGATTATAAAGGTACCTACAAGTGTTCCAAAGTATATGTTGAGTTGGCATGAATCAAGATTAGGATTTGTCACCCATTGTCTGGAGAGGTATCTCTCTGGCCTTCCGTAATACACATCACATAAGCCTTGTAAGCATTGCAACTAATGAGTTAGTTGTGAGATGATGTATTACGGAACGAGTAAAGAGACTTACTGTAACTAGATTGAACTAGGTATTGATACCACGATCAATCTCGTAAGTAACATACCGATGACAAAGGGAACAACGATGTTGTTATGCGGTTCGACCGATAAAGATCTTCAGAGAATAACGACGGCGCTGAAGGGGATCTCCGCGACGGTGGACCTGGCCGAGGTCGGTGTGGTGGACCTGGGCACTAGAGCATACGGGCTTGGCTAGATCGGGTAGTTGAGGGCGGAGCTCTAGACATAGTGAGGAGGAGCACGACGGGGGAGCACAACACGACACAAGTGGCTGCGGTGGCGCGCCGCCATGGCGGGAAGCGCGAGAGGAGCCGGGAGGAGAGGAGGTGTCCGGGGTTCGGGAGAGAGAGGGAGAACGAACTGGCCGGTACTGGGCGAGAGGAGCGGCGAGGGCGACCAGGTGCGTGGCACCATGCGTGCTGCTGCCGAGCACTGGTTCTGCTCGTCGGAGCCAGCAGCTCACCGGGCGGCCGTGGCTGGGCCGCAGGGCTGTAGGTGGCGCTGTAAGTTTCTTCCTGTTTTCCTTTTTCTATTTTTCTCTGAACTTTGTGGAGTTTTTAAAATACCAAAACAGTTTCAAAATTCACCAAATGCTCCTGGTCCATTGTTGGAATATTTCCAACATGAAACATTTTAGTTTGGAAATATTTGGGCATTTGCAATATTTTATATAATTTGAAATGCTCAAATTAAATACTTATGAATTAATTCAAAGACCTTTGATGACCTAGAAAATGGTGCACCACTTTTGACATAGGCTCGAACCAAAGCAAAGGTGATGAGCATTTTGAAGGGCATTTCAGGTTCATTGAAATAATTTTAGTAAACCCTAGTTGGTTTAAAGGGTTCTGGTTTCTTCTTCCCATTTCAAATTCAAATGAAATTTAAACATGATGCACACACTAATGCATGGTCTAGCTAGATGTGACATCGTCGAGGTTTTGTTCGACGGATGGGATATACACCACGTGGTACTTTGAATCGATCATACATCAAACGGTCAAGTTCATTAACCGGCCTCTACTCACAGATATAGACGCAGACAATCAAGAGTAAAAAGCAAGGTCAACTCCGCCCTTCTGCTTCACACTCAAACCGGCGCATTCTGGGCTAATGATGTAGACATAAACCTAGGGTAGGTAATAGGCCCGACCCATACATCCTACCCAAGGTCCCAGTCCTAGAACAAAAAGTCCAAGTATCGTAAGAAGGGATCCAGCAGCGCCGAGTGAAGTCCACCAGACCTGCCATCCACTCGGGTGATCTCACTTATCCGTGTAATCGACCATCAAACCACTGACGCAGAAGACCTAAAGATTCAAGAGCAACGGTCGGCATTTACTTAGATATTTAATGACCATTTACAGTATTTCAATACAAGCGCACTATAACGCTACCTCTTTATGTATCTTGAATCCTATAACGGAGGGTGCCGGGTCCCGCACTCTATATAAGCCAACCCTCCTTGGGACAAGGGTTCGCACTCTCAGAACTCACACCGATATAATCCAAATGACCGCCTCCGGCTCCTAGACGAGGGCTGTTATTCTCCAGTAGGGCCTGAACTCGTGAAACTAGCGGTACAACTCCTCCATAGCTGAGATCTTTCCTCTACATTCTACTCCCTATTCTACCGCCGACTAACCACGACAACACCCAAAGCGCAGGATGCTACCCGACTTGAGGAGGAAGTATGATGCGGTTGATCGACCACCGTGGTCGAGAAAGAGGCATTTCAAGTAAGCTCAGCCCGCACCCCCGCCACTCAAACAAAAATACCAAGGCACCGGAAACACGTGAGACCTATGATACGTATTGAGGACATGACAAAACACACAAGATCGACCACGGATCACGAGGGCACGCCTCCCACGGGACGGTGACCACCACGCCGGATACAAGAAACAACCGCCGCCGAATACAGCAGTAAGTTCCATGAGCTGGCCATATAGCCCAGCACAAAGAGTAGGCGGGCACACCCCTATGCTTCACCGACGAAGTAATGGAGCATGAATTACCGAGGGTTTTACCCGAATATCGAATCATATGATGGCACAACAGATCCCGCGGTATGGATCGAGGACTTCCACCTCCACATCCACATGGCCCACGGTGATGATCTACATGCCATCAAGTACCTCCCGCTAAAACTTAAAGGACCAGCTCGGCATTGGCTGAATAGCTTGCTGCCAGACCGCTGGGAGGATCCGGACGATTCTAAAACTCCAGGCACTTATGTGCCACCACCGATGCCGGCGACTTGAGCCACATAATTCAGCAGCAGGGAATCGCCAGCAATTTCACGGTTCCTAACCATAAAAATAAAATTGTCGATCGTCCGATGCAGAGGCCAGCGCATTTAGACAACATCCGTGACGCAGTGGCTCCCAAGCACTCGGTCGTAAAGTCAAGTCTATGGCAGCCTCACGACACTAATGACCCGCGCGAGATAGTTATTGGCTCGCAGAACAACATATCAAGAAACCTTGGCACTTCGATACCAAGGACAGACGCAGGCCAAGTCGCAGCAAACACAAGCGCCGAACAACGGTGATAACACCGGATACGATACCATGCCGGATTCAGAGGCTCTAAACCGTCGCCGAAAAGCCATTCAAAAGAAGCACTCCGGCCCGCCAGTTTGGACCAAGATACTGATCGCCGTGTCAAATACACGCACCGTAAGCTAGCCAATCACACCAACAGTAAAATGCTTCGTTCAAGCAGGCCGCAAGTTAAACACCAAAACAAGGACAAGGGGCGCACATCGATGATGAGGAGGAGCCACGCCGCCGAACACCGGAGGATGTAGTTCTCCACAAGTGAGGACGGTGAACATGATATACGCAACCCACATCCCAAGAGGGAACGGAAGCGCTAAGGATACGATATGCGACGGAGCCCGCCGCCTCAAAGTTCAACCCATGGTCCTCTTGTCCGATCACCTTCGATCGCAGGACCACCCCACTAGTATCCGCCATGGCGGATCTGCCACATTGGTCTTAGACCCCATCATTGATGGATTTCACCTCACTCGAGTCCTTATGGACGGCGGCAGTAGCATAAACCTTCTCTATCATGATACAGTGCGCAAAATGGGTATAGACCCCTCGAGGATCAAACCCACAAAACGACCTTTAAAGGCGCCATCCTGTAGAGGCCCATTGTACGGGCTCAACCACACCGAAGTGGTCTTCGGATCTCCGGACAACTTCCAAGCGAGGAGTTAATCTTCGATATCGCCTCGCTGCAGCGGCTATCACGCGACTACTGGGCGAACTGCTTGCAAGATTCAAAGCAGTACCACATTATGCATACCTTAAGCTCAAGATGCCAGGACCTAGGGGTCATCACACCAATGGAAACACAGAGCGCCGCTTCAGACGGAGGAACACATCGCGCCCTTGCAGCGAGGCACAAAGCAGCCTTCAAGGCAATCCACCAGTTCGTGATAAAGCCCCGGACACCATCAAGCGCCGTCAAAGCAACCTGCAACATGATCATCCGCACGCCGTAGCCTCCTAGCAATTCGCCCCGCTTAGCCTCGCCGAACGACGATTGTACACGCTGATATAAATACGCATTGAAAATACCATAGGCGCCTAAGGCACGATCAAGTCACGCCCCACAACGCTCAACCGCACTAGGGCTTACTACCTTCATCATTCTCTTTCTTTCAGGACTTTACTGAATTCCTATCCGGCAAGACGACAGTCGACATGATACAACATCCAAGCAGGCGTGAAGCTACGCCTTACAATGGAATCCTGTGTGGTCTCTCGATAACAGTGAAATACCTTCTTTAAGATACCAGTCCGCAGCTTGCCTCCGATGGGACATGTCAAATAGTCCTAGTTTTTGCCATCAGACTACTTGTATCAAGATGTTTTGACGATTTCTAATAAACAATGCATAGCACTAGTCTATTATTGCATTCTATATTCTTTTTATATACATGTTCATTTATGATAGTTAGCACCCGCACACTTTGGTACGGCCAAGACGCTGTGGCTTCAGATACCCCATAACATGGCGTGAGAAGTCCAACACTCTTGATAGTGGCACCCTCAAATTATAGCATTATATGCATCAGCTCCAATCATGTCTTGGGTCAATAGTTGGGTTTGTCGGCCCCATGTTGTGGTCACTTATGTTCCGCTATATCGCTAAGGTAGCACGAGAACTATCATGATTGTGTCCCGGTTCTTCCGGACGAGCACCTCGGTAGAGAAAGCTAAACTGACCGTTATGATAAGGCGAGAGCTGGTCGCTTCGAGAGGTATCAAGTCCCTAAAGACTTTTTCCGCGCAAGAGGAGTCGGCTTTGTCCGACTTAGGCGTGGTAGCGCCTCAAATTCGCCTCCGAATACTAGGGGATTCGCCAAAATTTAAAATTGTAGACTTCTATGGCTAATGAGTGATAAAGCATTATAGTCCAATTGCCTGGTTCATACTGAGCACCTCCCTCAAGGACCCAAAACGGGAAAAAGAGTGCTCAGATTTATCCTAACACCCCAAAGACTAGTTGCATGGGGGCGTAGGTTTACACTAGCCAACTCTCAGATTTTATAAATGGCCGCATGTAAGGTAATATTTTAAATACAAAAGTTGCATAGCTTAAATGAACTAGTTTTCATAATACATGATCACATGAGTGCTACCTCTGACCATCATGCTTGATTTCCCAAAGAGGAGAGGATGATGCAGCAAAGTAGCGTAAGTATTTCCCAGCTTTTGAGAACCAAGGTATCAATCCAGAGGAGGCCACACACAAGTCCCTCATACCTGCACAAACAATAGCCTCGCAACCAACGGATTAGGGGTTGTCAATCCCTTCACTCACTTACTTAGAGTGAGATTTGATAGAGATGATAAATAATATTTTGGTATTTTGGTATAGAGATGCAAAGTAAAAAGTAAATGGCAAAGTAAAAACAACGCAAGTATTAAAGTGATGGAGATTGATATGATGAGAATAGACCGGGGCTATAGGTTTCACTAGTGGCTTCTCTCAAGAGCATAAGTATTCTTCTACGGTGAACAAATTACTGTTGAGCAATTGATGAATTGAGCATAGTTATGAGTATATCTAGGCATGATCATGTATATAGGCATCACGTCCTGACAAAGTAGACCAAACGATCTCTGATCTACTACTATTACTCCACTCATCGACCGCTATCCAAAGATGCATCTAGAGTATTAAGTTAAAACAGTAACGCCTTAAGAAAGATGACATGATGTGAGGATAAATTCATGCAATATGATAAAAACCCTATCTTGTTATCCTCGATGGCAACAATACAATACGTGTTTTGCAACTCTTCTGTCATTGGGTAAGGACACCGCAAGATTGAACCCAAAGCTAAGCACTTCTCCCATTGCAAGAACTACCAATCTAGTTAGCCAAACCAAACGGATAATTCAAAGAGACTTGCAAAGATAACCAATCATACATAAAAGAATTCAGAGAAGATTCAAATATTATTCATAGATAATCTGGATCACAAACCCTCAATTCATCGGTCTCAACACACACCGCAAAAAGAAGATTACATCGAATAGATCTCCACGAGAGAGGGGAGAACATTGTATTGAGATCCAAAAAGAGAGAAGAAGCCATCTAGCTACTAGCTATGGACCCAAAGGTCTGAAGTAAACTACTCAACTTCATCGGAGGAGCTATGGTGATAATGTAGCCCGCGTGGTGGATGCTCCTCCGGAGCTCCTAACAGCCGCAAGATGGGTTCTCGTGGATAAAGGCGGCCGTGGAATTAGGTTTTGGCTCAGATCCGATCGCTTGGGGTAATGAGGTATATATAGGAGGAAGGAGTATGTCGGTGGAGCAATAGGGGCCCACGGGTGGGGCGCACCTTAGGGGCGCCTAACCCTCGGACCTTCTTTTGTTCCTTGGAGTAGGGTCCAAGTCTCCGGATCACATTCGTGAGAAAATCACGCCTCGGTTGTTTCATTCTGTTTGGACCGTTTGATATTCCGCTTTCTTCAAACACAAATGGACAAAAACAAGAATTTCGGGTGGGCCTCCGTTAATAGGTTAGTCCCAAAATAATATAAAAGTGGAAAATAAAGCCCAATATAGTCCAAAACAGTAGATAAAGTAGCATGGAGCAATCAAAATTATAGATACGTTGGAGACGACGTATCCCCAAGCTTAATTGCCTCGCCCCTAGTAGGTAAATGATAAAAAGAGAATTTTGATGCGGAGTGATTTGGCATAATTTCAATGTAAATCTTCTTATTTGTGGTATGAATATTCAGATCCTAATGAATACAAAATAATAGTTCATATTGATAAAAGAAATAGTAATACTTCAAGCATACTAATCAAAGTAATCATGTCTTCAAAATAGCATGGCAAAAGAAAGTTCATCCCTACAAAATCATATAGTTAGTCTATGCTTCATTTTCATCACACAAAGATTTTCCCAACTTCTATACCCCCGATGACAATCCAAGCAATTGTTTCATACTTAAATAATCTCAAACTTTTTCAACCTTCAAGCAATACATGAGTGTGAGCCATGGATATAACACTATGGGTGGAATAGAATATGATGATGGGGATTGTGTGGAGAAGACAAAAAGGAGAAAGTCTCACATCGACGAGGATAATCAACGGCTATGGAGATGCCCATCAATTGATGTCAACATGAGGAGTAGGGATTGCCATGCAACGGATGCACTAGAGCTAATGAATGCTCAACAAAAGAAAACTAGTGGGTGTGCATCCAACTTTCTTGCTCATGAAGACCTAGGGCATTTGAGGAAGCCCATCATAGGAATATACAAGCCAAGTTCTATAATGAAAAATTCACTAGTATAAAAAAGACAACTTATGAGACTCACTACATGAAAACAAGGTGCTACTTTGAAGCACAATATATGAGACTCACTACATGAAAAACAAGGTGCTACTTGAAGCACAAGTGTGGAAAAAGAGATAGTAACATCGCCCTTTTATTTATTTATTTTTGGGCCTTTTTTTTTCTTTGGCCTTTATCTTATTTTTGGGCAATGCTCTAATAATGATGATCATCACACTTCTATTGATTACAACATAAGGATTACAACTCAAACTAGAACAAGATATGACTATATGAATGCCTCTCATGGTACCGGATGGTGCAATGAATCAAGAGTGACATGTATGAAAGATAATGCATGCTGGCTTTGCCACAAATACGATGTCAACTACATGATCATGCAATCGCAATATGACAAAAGTAAAGTATGTCATGATGATGATGAACGGAACGGTGGAAAGTTGCATGGCAATATATCTCGAATGGCTATGGAAATGCCATAATAGGTAGGTGGTGGCTGTTTTGAGGAAGATATAAGGAGGTTTATGTGAAAGATTGTATCATATCACGGGGTTTGATGCACCAAGCAGGTTTGCACCAACTCTCAATGTGAGAAAGAGCAATGCACTCAATCAAGAGGCTAGCAATGATGGAAGGGTGAGTGTGTATAATCCATGGACTCAACATTAGTCATAAAGTACTCACATACTTATTGAAAAATCTACAAGTCATCAAAACCTCGCACTACGCCAAGATGCTCCTAGGGGGATATTAGAAAAGACCATCGCCATCCCCGACCGCCACTCATAAGGAAGACAATCAAATAACATCTCATGTTTCAAATTTGTTACACAACGCTACCATACGTGCATGCTACGGACTTCCAAACTTCAACACAAGTACTTCTCAAATTCACAAATACTCAACTAGCACGACTTTGATATTATTACTCTATATCTCAAAACAATCATCGCCAAACTCTCTTAGTATTCAAAACATTCATAGGAAATTTTACTAATCTTGAATACCTAGCATATTAGGATTATTTAAGCAAATTACCATGCTATTTAAGAGTCTCAATATAAGTGAAGCATGCAGCTCATTTATTTCTACAAAATAAAACCACCACCATGCTCTAAAAAGATATAAGTGAAGTACTAGAGCAAATGACAAACTACTCCAAAGATATAAGTGAAGATCAATGAGTAGTCGAATAATTATGCAACTATGTGAAGACTCTAACATTTAATAATTTCAGATATTGGTATTTTATTCAAACAGAAAGCAAAACTAAATAAAATAAAATGACGCCCAAGCAAAACACATATCATTTGGCTAATAAAAATATAGCTCCAAGTAAAGTTACCGATGAACGAAGACGAAAGAGGGGATGCCTTCCGGGGCATCCACAAGCTTAGGCTCTTGGTTGTCCTTGAATATTTCCTTGGGGTTTCTTGGGCATCCCCAAGCTTAGGCTCTTGCCACTGCTTATTCCATAGTCCATCGAATCTTTACCCAAACTTGAAAACTTCACAACACAAAACTTAATGTAAAACTCGTGAGTCTAAGAATAAAGAAAACAAAACACCACTTCAAGGTACTGTAATGAACTCATTATTTATTTATATTGGTGTTAAACTACTGTATTCCAACTTATCTATGGTTTATAAACCTTTTACTTGCCATAGATTCATCAAAATAAGCAAACAACAAACGAAAAATGAATCAAAACAATCTGTGTAATCTAGATCAAACGATACTTCGAACTCATAAAATTCTCAATAAATTGCTGGACGTGAGGAATTTATCTATTAATCATCTGCAAAAGAAACAACTAAATAGCACTCCAGTAAAAAAAGATAATCGTGAGCGCTAAAGTTTCGTTTTTTTACAGCATGATCATAAAGACTTCACCCAAGTCTTCCCAAAGGTTCTACTTGGCACAAACACTAATTAAAATGACAAAACCACATCTAGACAAAAGCTAGATGGATTATTTATTCCTAAACAGAACCAAAAGCAAGAAACTAAAATAAAATTGGGTTGCCTCCCAACAAGTGTTATCGCTTAATGCCCCTACCTAGGCATGATGATTTCAATGATGCTCACATAAGACATAAGAATTGAAACATAAAGAGAGCATCATGAAGAATATGACTAGGAAATTTAAGTCTAACCCACTTCCTATGCATAGGGATTTTGTGAGCAAACAACTTATGGGAACAATAATAAACTAGCATAGGAAGGCAAAACAAGCATAACTTCAAGATTTTAAGCACATAGAGAGGAAATGATATTATTGCAATTCCTACAAGCATATATTCCTCCTCATAATAATTTTCAGTAGCATCATGAATGAATTCAACAATATAACCAGCACCTAAAGCATTTTTTCATGATCTATAAGCATAGAAATTTTACTACTCTCCACGAAGCAAAATTCTTCTCATTCGGAATAGTGGGAGTATCATAAGAGACTTGAATACTATAAATTGTTTCCACATTAAAAGAGTAATGTTCAGAAAAGAGGAATCATAATCATGACAAGTTTTATAAATATAATAATCACTACTTTATAGCATAAGTTTCATCACAATAATCATCGGTAGGAGGCATTCTATCATTATTATAAATTTGCATATCAAAACTTGGGAGACTAAAAATATCATCTTCATTAAACGTAGCTCCCCAAGCTTGGGACAAACATTAATTGCAGCAAATATATTCTCAAAACATCATCTTCATAAAACATAGCATCCCCAAGCTTGGGCCTTTTCATATCATAAGCATAGTCACTCATCATTAATAATATGGATAGCACCAATAGTATAGCAATTATCATATTCTTCCAAGCAAGTTCCAAAAAGATTTTCAAGATCATAAGAAGTATCATTATTTTCCCAATCATAATCACAACAAGCAATAGGCATAACGAGATCATCATCAGTGCATCATCTTCCACAATTATTTTTGATTCATTTTCATGAGGCAACAATAATAGGAGCAACATTATTTGGGAGGGATACCTTTTACATCTCTTCCTTTTCTTTTCTTCTTCTTCACCTCATGTGTGGGTTCAACTTTTGGAGCTCCATTAATGAGATTGGTTGAATAGAAGGCCTCCTCGCTTCCGATTCATCATAAGAAATAATAGGAGAATATTGGGAAGTTCTTCCTTTCGTTAGTATTCTCGCCATCTTCTATTTGTTTTCTTCTCTTTATGTAATTGGAAATATAAGGATTTTCAATGCAATTCATGCACAATACATATAAATTTCTTCTAGATCAATATCGAGGAATTTCTTGAGGTTATATTTCGAATATGCTTAGTTTCATGTTTCAATTCTTCATAACCCAAAAGCAAACTTAGTTCATTATAATATGGGAAATCAAGTCATCACAATTTTTGGACACGATTCGATCATGAAACAATTTGCATTTGATATTTAAATGACCATGTTCATTGCAAAGTTCACAGCACGCTAAGATATTTAAATTTTCAGCACTAACATTTAGGCTTTCTTGCAACCATTTAGTTTCTAAGTACTTATGCCTCTCGCAATATCTATCTTCCCTATTTGCATACTTGCAAACCCAATGCACTCCACAAAATATGACATGTTTATAGGAGGCACTTTCATCATAACTAGTGCAATCATCATTAGTACCATGGATTTTCTCATGGCGACCGCTGGATTTCACCAAGAGGAGAGGATGATGCAGCAAAGTAGCGTAAGTATTTCCTCAGTTTTTGAGAACCAAGGTATCAATCCAGTAGGAGGCCACGACAAGTCCCTCGTACCGCATTAAAAACAATAGCCTCGCAACCAACGATTTGGGTTGTCAATCCCTTCACGGTACTTACTAGAGTGAGATATGATAGAAATGATAAATAATTTTTTGGTATTTTTTGAGAGATGTAAAAAGTAAAAGCAAAGTAAAAACAAAGCAAGTATTAAAGTGATGGAGATTGATATGATGAGAATAGACCGGGGCCATAGGTTTCACTAGTGGCTTCTCTCAAGAGCATAAGTATTCTACGGTGGGTGAACAAATTACTGTTGAGCAATTCACAAAATTGAGCATAGTTATGAGTATATGTAGGCATGATCATGTATATAGGCATCATGTCCGAGACAAGTAGACCAAAACGATTCTGATCTACTACTATTACTCCACTCATCGACGCTATCTAGCATGCATCTAGAGTATTAAGTTAAAAAGAGAAACGCTTTAAGCAAGATGACATGATGCAGAGGGATAAATTCATGCAATATGATAAAACCCCATCTTGTTATCCTCGATGGCAACAATACACGTGCCTTGCAACCCTTCCCGCCACGGTAAGAACACCGCAAGATTGAACCCAAAGCTATGCACTTCTCCCATTGCAAGAACTACCAATCTAGTTGGCCAAACCAAACGGATAATTCAAGAGACTTGCAAAGATAACCAATCATACATAAAAGAATTGAGAGAAGATTCAAATATTATCATAGATAATCTGGATCATAAACCCACAATTCATCGGGTCTCAAGAAACACCGCAAAAGAAGATTACATCGAATAGATCTCCACGAGAGGGGGGAGAACATTGTATTGAGATCCAAAAGAGAGAAGAAGCCATCTAGCTACTAGCTATGGACCCGGTCGGAAGTAAACTACTCACACTTCATCGGAGGGGCTATGGTGATGATGTAGAAGCCCTCCGTGGTGGATGCTGCCCTTCAATGAGCTCAAACAGCCCCAAGATGGGATCTCATGGATAAAGAAAGGTGTTGGAATTAGGTTTTGGCTCCATATCGATCGCTTGGGGTACATAGGTAGATATAGGAGGAAGGAGGTCATGGAGCAACAGGGGCCCATGGTGGGGGCGCCTAGCCCCACCTCGTGACCGCCTCTTTGTTCCTTGGAGTAGGGTCCAAGTCTCCGGATCACATTCGTGAGAAAATCACGCCTCGGTTTCATTCCGCTTGACTGCTGATATTCCATTTCTTCAAACATCAAATAGGCAAAAAAACAATTCGGGCTGGGCCTCCGCTTAATAGGTTAGTCCCAAAATAATATAAAAGTGGAAAAAAGCCAATATAGTCCAAAACAGTAGATAAAGTAGCATGGAGCAATCAATATTATTGATACGCTGAGACGATCAACGGCAAGTTCATTCAAAATTACATCTTTGGAACACTCGTCCTCCACAAGATGATGGGCGCCTTCAGACACCCTCATAATACATTTCGGTGGCGATGCTCCTTGTTCCGGTGGCCCCTCCTTCACCAGCTTCTCGGCGTCCATCTTGGCCCAGCACCTTCGCGACGGGCAAAGCCCCGTGCACCTTCGGCGCGCACGGACCGCTTTATGACTTTCACCGTAAGTGCATCTACAAGCCGCCTCACCAGCCAAGTAGCTGTTGGGAAGGGCATCGCCAGCCACATCCGTATTATAAGGCTCTTCATGGCCTGTTCGGCCGCTTTGTGGAGCACCACTGTGCCAGCTTCACCGGTCGGTGGCATCGGGTGTTCGGTCCCAAGATATCGATACCGTAACACCTTCTCCATCGAAGCCCTCCTCAGCCCGAGAGAACTCGCAGCATCACACATCAAGGCAGATCTCAATGCCCCCGAGAGCTCCAACTCGGGTAAATAGAAATGTTCTTTCACATGCTTGCTTTGCATAATGAATGCCTTACCCGCCACTATCTTCTTCGCCCCAATCTCCGGAGGGCCTTTTGAGCTTCGCCTTGGCATGTTTTGCGCTGAGGGCCTTGGCAAGCTCGACTTCGAAGTCAAGCTGCAAGGACTCAGGCTTCTTCACGAGCTAGCCTGAGTTTGCTGCACCTCGCCACTGGCTTCGGTCTTTCTCGCCACGCGCCTTTGGTCGCTGAGCCTCGCCTGACAAGGCCTCCTTCTGTGGTCGCCATCACCGTGGTCCCGGCATACCATGATGATCCTATTATCTTGCAACCAAAACTTTTTATATAGACAAGGTATTTTCACCTTGTTCTCCTTGAGCTGCTTGGCAAGGCCGAAGTTCTCTTCTGACCGCCGAGGTCCCGCCAGGGGCGACCTTCAGAATGTGCGTTAGCCGCCAGCAAGGAAGCTCGACACGATACATACATATTTGGATTAGACTCAGCATTATTTGATCCTCTATTCGCTTTTCTTCGCTGTCGCTGAATAGAGCATCAGGCTACCGTCTCATGTAATATTTTCCTATACTTGACACTCACCTCAAAGCTCGTTAGGAGGCTCAAGACAGCCACCACCCGCCTAGCAGATCGAACTTTTGATCACCGACTCTGGTATTTTCGCCGATGGAAGTGCTACGGCACTTCCAGAAGTTGTCCGTGCCTGTGGACAGAGGTCACCGAAGGGCAACTGCCCTCTAACAGGGGCAGAGTCCTGACCACCGTGGTTCAAAGGCGTGTTCGGCCGAGGACCGAACTTGAGCCTGTGGAGTCTAGCTCCTTGCGCCTGTGGTCCGAAGGTCTCCTTGAGGCGCCTCCAGATAACTCCTCGCTTGGTGCCTTTTGAGACAACGCCAACGTTGTCCGAGGGCGTAGGAGGAGGCGGCGGAAGCGAATCATTCACATCCGACGAGTCCAAATAACCGTCCGACGAAGATACATTGATGCAGGCTCGACGGACTGCATAATCATATATTCGTAAGGAGAAGCAGTGCAATAAAAGCATACCATGAATTACCTGATATCCGAATACTTACGACTTCTCCAGGCTTGTCCTCGGGCAACCACTCGCTCGCTTATGCATGGTGGTCGAGAACAGTCCGGAAGGAGAGTTCTTCGCCTCCCCGGTTGGGGCGGCCTTCCTTTCTTGTCTCCCCGGCCGAGGGGGAGATGTCGGATTTCGGTTTCGCACCTCTAGGTTCGAACTCGGGTACACGGAGATCTCACCCCTACCTACCTGCACCTCGTCAGCCAGGATTTAAACTACCAAGGAACAACACAAGAGACACAAGGTTTATACTGGTTCGGGCCACCATTGTGGTGTAACACCCTACCCAAAGTGTGTGTGGTGGATTGCCTCTGGGCTGATGATGAACACACAAGGAAGAACAGCCTCATGAGGGTCCGTTTGGCTGGTGCGATGAATGCTAGAGAGAGAGCCTTTTCTCTCTCTCTCTCTCTCTTATGCCTCTACCCTGTGGGTGGCTAGTCCCATTTATAGGCAGAGGCCCGGGCCTCTTCCCAAATATTGAGGGAAGGGCGCCAACATTGGCCATTTTGAAGGGGAACATCTGGTACACTTATCCTCGACTAAAGTTGGTCTCGCCGCCAGGTTTCTAACGAAGACGCCGGCTTGGGCTCCATGATGACCTCCTTCGCTGGGCTAGTTTTGGTCTTGTTGCAATCAAACGGTTTTGCTTGATACTCGCTTGCCTTTTGCACCAAGGAGGAAATGAGGACATCGTTGGCTGCTCACCGGGCGGTTGGTCGTTGCGAGCGCGCCACGGGCACTCGCGAGGTACCCCGCTTGATCTTCTCCGCCTCGCGAGCCAGCCTGGTGAGGCCGCGGCCAAAGGAAGCCGTCCGCGAGGGTCTTGAGCCATGCCGATGAGAGATGGGCCATACCGCCACCCTTGAGCCACGCCGCAGGCGCAGCAGGCAAGTGGGTAACCCTGCTCCAGAACGCCACGAGCTTCGCCCGCGCTCGACTTGGCTTAAGAGAAGCGAAGGTGCAAAGCGCCACGGGCTCCTAACAGCTCATGGCCTTGGGCGCCAAGGTATGTTGATTGACGGGTGCCCGCTTCCACGACGCCGCAATCGCATCGCATTGACAAGTCCTCATGCAAAGTGAGATGATTACTCAGGATCGGACGCCGCGGCATCCCGCCCACTCGCAGGTGTTGCCTTCTTTATTGTGGTCGGCAGAGGATCAGCACTCGCCCGCCCCCGCCTTCCCAGGTGAATCACCGCGCCTGGGCGGCTTCGCCTGTGCGGCGGTTGCTGCAGCTGGCTTCCTGGGCTTCGCCGAGGCTCCCCAGCACCGGAGCTGCGGGCCCCACCCGCTGGCCGCGTGACGTTTCGTCTGCATGGCTGGTTTGAGCCGGTCGCACCCCGCACTTCAAGTTCGACGGCGATACCACCTCTACGGGAGGGTGTTCGGGAAGACGGTTGCCGCTACGGTGCTGCCCTGCAAGGACGACTACCGCGCCGTGGGCCCAGCCCGGCGACGATCGATGAAGATGACGGCGCTGCATGGTCGTGGTGGCGCCGTTCTGCTGAGCTGATTTTCTTCGTGACATAGCTCCTCCAATGTGGCCATGTCCACCGCTACCACTGCGCTCCGGGTCGGAGAGGTAGCGGTTCAGCCTATGCTGGCCGGTGAAGCGCGAGGAGTCCGCTGAGCTCTGGAGGTAGTTCGCCTTCGCCATGAAGTTTGTGTCAAGCGAGCCATGCTTGTTTTGTTCTTTCCTTTCCGCAAAGAGACAGTAGTGTAGGTACCATGGGCATGCTGGACTATTGCTATTAATTATCGATTGCCCGCTTATTTTTATATTAGGCCGCTGGCCACCACGCGTAGAAATTACTAAGCTTGGGGGCGACTGTTGCATCCTCGCCTCCCGAGGCCGAGGACTCGCTTGGACGCTTATGCCCTACAAAGATTAGTCAGAGAGGTAGCTTCCGCCTCAGCCAGAAAGCGATCGACCCAGGTCCGTGTTCATACACGGCCCGTGGGGCATGCACTGAGGTGCTCCCGTAGTGGACCCGGGAGGGAAACCCTGCAATAGGGGCAGAACACTCACAGGGGGGTGCCTGTTCCTCACAGACTCAAGGGAGAGAAATCGAGGCAGGAGAGCCGAAGAAAAGAGTCACAAGCCAAATACGCAACCACTTCAATAAAACTTCAAATGAGAATGAACAAGCCAACGCAGCAGAAGCAATGAGAAAAGCCAAGGTCCCGCACCTAACCTAGTCTTCGACGCCTTCTCACCAAATATGAGCTAAGTGAAGGAAATATGCCCTAGAGGCAATAATAAAGTTATTTATTTCCTTATATCATGATAAAAGTTTATTATTCATGCTAGAATTGTATTAACCGAAACATACATGTGTGAATACATAGACAAACAGAGAAGTCACTAGTATGCCTCTACTAGACTAGCTCATTAATCAAGATGGTTATGTTTCCTAACCATAGACATGTGTTGTCATTTGATTAATGGGATCACATCATTAGAGAATGATGTGATTGACATGACCCATTTCATTAGCTTAGCACTTGATCGCTTAGTATGTTGCTTATGCTATCTTCATGACTTATACAAAGTTCTCGCAACTATGAGATTATGCAAACCTGCTACTGAGGAACACTTTTGTGCTACCAAACATCACAACGAATCGGGTGATTATAAAGGTACCTACAAGTGTTCCAAAGTATATGTTGAGTTGGCATGAATCAAGATTAGGATTTGTCACCCATTGTCTGGAGAGGTATCTCTCTGGCCTTCCGTAATACACATCACATAAGCCTTGTAAGCATTGCAACTAATGAGTTAGTTGTGAGATGATGTATTACGGAACGAGTAAAGAGACTTACTGTAACTAGATTGAACTAGGTATTGATACCACGATCAATCTCGTAAGTAACATACCGATGACAAAGGGAACAACGATGTTGTTATGCGGTTCGACCGATAAAGATCTTCAGAGAATATGTAGGAACCAATATGAGCATCCGTGTTCCGCTTATTGGTTATTGACCAAGAATGGTTCTAGGTCATGTCTACATAGTTCTCGAACCATAGGGTCCGCACGCTTAAGGTTTCAGATTATATTATGAGTTTATGTATTTTGATGTACCGGAGTTCGAGTCCCGATGTGATCACGGACATGATGAGGAGGTCGTTTCGAGACATAAAGATTGATATATTGACGCTTATTCGAACCGAAAGGTTCCGGAAGTTTTGAGAAAACCGAGTGCCGGGGGTTACCGGAACCCCCGGGAAGTAATGGGGCCTTTTAAAGGGGAGAGAGAGGGCTGCACCGAGGTGGCGCCCCCATGGGGAGTCCGACTGACTAGAGGGGGGGCCCCCCTTCCCTCTCCCTCTCCCTTTCCTTCCCCTTCCTCTTCCTAGTAGGATAAAAGGGGAGTCCACCTACTAGGAGGAGGACTCCTCCCTTGGTGGCCCGGGCCGCCCCCCTTACTCCTTTATATACGGGGTACCCAGAAACACAAGTTGATCTTCGTGATCGCCTTAGTCAAGGGCGGTGCCCCTCCACCATATTCCACCCGGTCATATTGTAGCGGGTTAGGCGAAGCCCCGCGACGGTAGAACATCAAGATCGGGTCCCGAAACCTCCCCGAGCTTTGCCGGATCGGAGCCCGGGATCATCATCGATGAACGTGCTAAGAACTCGAGGTGCCGAGTAATGGTGCTTGGATCGGTCGGATCGGAAGACGACGATACATCAACCGCTTGATAAACGCCGCCGGTCACGAGGGCGTGGACGACACTTCCTCTCATTGCTTATCACCTTCTTCGTGATCGGGGAATTTTTTGAAATTACCACGCCCCAACAGGGCATCCGAGCCTGGTTTTACTTGATGTCATATGCACAGTAGAACACAAGTGAGTTGTGGGCGTCAAACCGCCTACCAGCATGTCATTTTGTTCAGCTATTGTGAGATGAAGCGCC
>JAHIAM010015500.1:0-12231 GCA_021605205.1 Aegilops longissima | reverse complement strand
GATTTTCAAACTGTTTTATTTTCGCCGCTTATCAATCAGTGATTGCTACCGGAGTTTCAGAACAAACCGCCTGACTACCCTACTTTCACAGAGTTTTGCTACTGTGAAATTTTGACCTAGTTTCAGATTGCAAACCGAGTCGCTTCTCTCGAGTTTCGACTTTCGATGTTTATTTTGATTCGATTCTTTTGCAACCAGGGTTCTTAAGTTGAACTTTCTCGTTAGATCTTTTATTCGAGATTTCGTGCATTAGATGAGTACTTATTGTATGCTTGTTGTTTGTCTCGCTAGATCACCCGAGGCGCCGCTTGTTACTTCAATCTCTAGGTCTCGGATCATCAACAAGGCAAGTAACACTTTGATCATACCTTTCTACTACCCAGTTTTATGCATTAGATCTATTCCTCAAACACTTGCATGTTTAGGATCAAATTAAATTGTGGGATGGGAAGTAGATTGAGGTAGTACCTATTACCTGCTTTTACTTATGAAACCTTGGGAGTTACTTCTACGCTTGCTTGTTATGCCATGCTATGCTAGTAGACGGATTGGGTGAGTGAATATCCATGACAGATGTGAGATTGTTAATTAATGGTTTATCTAAGGTGGCAACTAAACACACATCCGGGTGGATTGAGGCACCTGGTTTCTATCAGACTTGCTGATTTCTTCTGACCGCCACCTGTGCTCTAAGGGATCATAAGATTATTCAAACCGAAACTTCCGTGCAGCCACAAGCCAATTATGGGCTCAGCGAAGTTGACTAAGTTGTCGTAACTCTTACGGTAGGCTAGTGATGTAGGGGATGTAGGTTGGTACGGTCACCACATGTAAGGTGCTAGCGCTTCGAAGACTATGTCTCGGCCATCCATTTCTCAAACACCATGAAAAGCAGAACCAAGCGAGGCGATCGAGTCTTGTGGGGAAAAGTGCAAACTCTCAGAGTGTATAAACTAATCATGATTAGCCGTGTCCCTGTTATGGACAATTTGAGTATCCGAATTGAATATCATGTGAATCTCAACATGTTACCTCTAATAAAAGTTTTGGGTTTTGATGAGTACTTTTTAATTGGGATTGAGAATGCTCAACCATTCTCAATGTTTAACAACCACCATGATAGTTAAATAAAATTATTCCTTTGATGTAGGGAAAATCAGCTTTATGCAAATGTAAATCAGAGAGCCTTACCACCAGCCATATATGCATGTAGTATAGGCTTATTCCTTCATTGTCTTTATGTGTTACATTGCCAAGATATTCCATGTGTCATGTTTGGCTGCAACTTTCACGCTATGCATTTTCGACGCAGTAAGGTGTTAGGTCGTGGTTCTATACTCATGATGCCATTGGAGTTGATGGACTCGCTTATCTTCCAAGCCTTCCGTTATTATTAGATGGCCTTAAGCCATATTATTGTAATAAGTTCCCTTGTGGACAACGATGTAATAAGTGTGTGATTGCTACTGCTATAAATCCTTCGGCATCGTGGTGTCAAGATTATCGATCCAGGATGACACCGAGCACAGAGACTTGATCCATTCGGTCCTGGTCGCACAGAGAATGGTATCGAGCACACACCGATCAGGGACACGACCACTAAGTTAAAGCCATAGATCACTACTCTCTTCCCATTTTCTAACTCCTCATCTTTTCTACTCTTTTAGGATGACGACGCCAAGATCAAGTACACCAAACCGATGAAGGCACACCTTTTGGATTTCACTTGAAGGAAGTCACTAAGCACCGAACATTGACTACCAAGCTTCACCGGACTTTCAACGCCACTCGCTCAAGAGGAGCGCTGAAGATTCATGCTCACGCTCCAGAAGGACATTCGCCCAATCACCAAGCCTATAGATAGTGTTTTCGCACCACTTGAGTCCTGGAAAGAGCATGGCAGCTCACATTACCATGGGACGATTGAGAAGTTTATCAAGAAGACCTCAAGGACACCATCTACCAGATTTATGGACGCCGAGATGACAACTGGACGCCACAACACCAAGAAGGATAGGTCCATAGCAGCTTTCATCCAGAGCTAAATCAGCACATTCGACGCCAGAGAACCAAATGTGCAATGACATGTTGGAGTTACAAGACAAAGGAAGGATCATCGAATCGAAGAAGAACTAAAGACTACACGTAAGGACTATATGGACGAGATCGTAGCTCGGCAAGACACAATAACGATCCAAGTAGTAGATCAAGAACTCTAAGAAGTTACAGAATGAAGACCAAGATGTCGAATACCTGCGACTACATTAACATCGACGACACCGATTCGGATCCAAGTGAACCCGACTTTGAAGACGGTCGAGTACATCATGGAGTCTTCCACCGTTAAATTTAGAAGTCCCCACATATTAGTAGTATTTCCTCCATGTAAACATTATAGTACACGACTTTTATGATAGTTAGATCAAGAAGCCCTTGTTTGATTGAATGAAGTGATTTTGTGCTCATGTGCACGGGTAGTGATTTCTTAGACCTCATTCTATTCTACATTTCTTTCTTTCTAAACCCATCGATGCCTCCGAGACGCCTCGATTCGCTTTCCCACCAGAGATCACCCAATTGATCCAAAATAATTTGATTCAAACATTGGTGTAACAACAACAACAACAACCCAACCACCACCACCACTCACACTGGATTGACCTGGATCAAGCTTTGAACAACCTGGCCGTATTCAAAGAAGCACCGGAAACATTGTGGAGTAGAAGGACTGGCCCGCAAGATAGGGAAGGATCACCATCGCAGGAGGACAGATGCAGAAAGAGCGAAGCCATAAAAGACACCACTGGCGACCTCAAGATAGGGAGAATTTCACAAATTAGCACTTTACCCCAGACACCGGCCAAGGGGACCAGCCAAGAAAGCCAGACTGCCCCATGTTTCAAAATAGGAGCTATGGTCATGAAGAAGCGTGAGTTTCAGAATGATGCTATATGAGGATGATCAAAAAGACGATGATTTATCAGTTCAGCACGTCTATGACGTTGTTGCCGCACCGCCGCTAAATGAGAAGTTTCTGTATGACCGATTCATGCCGTTGATGGTAAGTTTCAACAACTACCACAGGAGTTAACTGATCCCAAAGAAGAACAATATAATCAGAATTAAACCTGAATCTAAGGGTAGATTATCACAGACCACAACATGTGTAAAAATGATCTTTCAATGGTGAATCACATTACAGATAAATAACCCAAAGATATTAGAAAATCCTCAGATTTACCACCATGTTTTCCACCACACCGGATCCCAGCAAAGTAATTTTGGCTCATAATTTGAAAAAGGATCATGGCCTCCCAGAGACATTGAGTTTTGATCGAGGCTGTGAACAGCCCATGATCAGATGATGCCCAAAGATTTGGCGGAAATCAGCAGACAGAATTGGATAAAGGTTTCATTCGCCCAAGAGAAGAAGGATGATCTTACATTGGTTGTTGATTATCGTGGATTGAATGAAGTAACAATCAAGAACAAGTACCATACCATGATAAATGATCTGTTTGATCGCTTAAAGGAGCAAAGTGTTTTCCAAGATCGACTACATCGGTACCATCATTGAAGATTCGAGCAGGATACCCAAGACAACATTTACCACGAGATATGGACTGTATGAGTATACCGTTATGTCATTTGGACCACTAACGACCAGCCTATTTCATGAACCCGATGAACAAAGTGTTTATGGAGTTTTTTGATAAGTTCGTCGGTGTTCATTGATGACATTTTGATTTTCTCAAGAATGAAGAGGAACATGAGGAACATTTGCATTGGTTTTGAGAAACCGAGGGAACACCATTGTGGCGCAAGTTCAAGAAATGAGTTTTGGCTAAAGGAAGTTGGATTTCTGACATGTTATATCCGGAGAAGGAATAGCAAATGACCCCACAAAAGTTGAGATCAACTAAAGGGGAAGCACCAACGACAGCTGAGAGATTCGAGTTTGGACTCGCAGGATACTAATCAAGATTCATTGAGAATTTCTCAAGAATTGCAAAGCCTATGACTGAATTGTTGAAGAAGGAAAACAAATTCATATGGACCGAGGATCGCGAGGCAAGTTTTCGGAGTTGAAGAAAGATTGGTTACCTCACCAGTTTTGATATTGCATCGATTAAGGATTATGAGGTGTATTATACGCTCACGCCGAGGACTTGGAGCCAGGCTTATGCAGGAAGGAAAGTTGTTTCAGATGCTTCACGACAACTTAAGCCCCATGAGTTGAATTATGCCACTCATGATTTGGAGTTAGCAGTCACAGTATGCCTTGAAGACGGGAGACATTTTTCATTGGAAATCATTGTGAAGTATATACGATCACAAGAGTTTGAAGTACATCTTCACGTATGAACTCGAATCTCGCATAAAGGAGATGGTTAGAACTTATCAAGGATTATGACATGAGATTGCATTGTCACCCCGAAAGGCTAATGTCAGTCGACGCGACGTAAGAGCCACGCCAATACCCTAATGATGGGAGGAATACCAATGAGTTAGCCGAGGACCTTCGAGAGCTATGTTTGGAATAGTTCGAGAGGCTATGTAGCAGCATTGAGATTCTTATTACATCGATGGACAAAATCGTAGAAGCCCAACAACAAAAGTGATAGGAAGTTGCCCATAAAGGAGAAATGAGCAAAAGAAAAGCTAAAGGATTTCGTGAGGATGAGCACGATACCCTATGATTTGAAGACCGTGTTTATGTGCCCAATAACCCGTAGATCGTGAAGTTGATTTTACAAGAAGCCCATGATTCACCCTATTCGATTCACCCAGAAATACCAAGATGTATTTGGATTTGAAGAATATTTTCTGGACCGAATGAATGAAGAAGGATATTATGAGTATGTACTTAGACGATGTCGAAAGTAAAAGCAGAGCATCGGCCAGCAGGATTGTTACAACTGCGTCCGATACGAATGGAAGTGGATAAACTAGGCATGGATTTCATCACAGTGTTTAAAGACCCGCTCAGATATGACTCATTTGGGTATAGTCCATCGCTTCAACCAAGGTAGCTCATTTTATTCCAAATAAGACTACCCATAGCAGCAGTGCTAAGTTGGCAAAGATATACATGACCAGAATTGTGTGTTTACACGGAGTTCCGAGGAGCATTGTATCGACAGAGGAACCCAATTTACCTTAAATTTTGGAACCACAGACATTGGGAACCAGATTGAATTCAAAGAAAGATTCCACCCATTGCATCGGCGGATGTAATCGAGAGAGTCAATCAGATTTTGGAGGACATGAGAGCTTGTGCACTAGATTATGGATCTAGTTGGGATGATAATTTGCCGTATGCAGAATTTTCCTCCAACAACAAAGCTACCAAACCAGCTTAAAGATGGCACCTTCGAGGCTCAGAGGAAGAAGGTGCAGGACACCGTTGTCATGGGACCTAAACTGAGATCGTTTGGACCAGATTTGATTAAGGAGTCTGAACAAAGTTGTTAATTCGAGACAGGCTCAAGGTAGCCCACCTGCATGTAAGAGCTATGCCGATTCAAAGCAGTTTATTGAGTATGAAGTTGGAGACAGAGTATATCTCAGTATCCCCGCCGAGGAGTTAAGTTGCTTTTGGAGGAAAGGAAAGTTAGCACCTGCTTCGCTGGACCATATAAGATTTTGCAACGCATGGGAGAAGTTATGATAAGTTGAATTGCTAAGGACTGTCTGGAGTTCATGATGTATTCCATGTTTCTGCTTGAAGAAATGTCACCCCGAGATAGCGGTAACGCAGAGACAGGCCACCGAAGCAATTCAAATTGAAGGATGACTTGACCTATGAGGAAAACCTGTTAAGATTCTCGATTATGCCAGCAGAGTTACCGCAGAAGGTTATCAAGTTTTGCAAAGTTCAAGGAGCCACCACACCGAGGATGAAGCCACCGAAAGAGAGGAAGTTTTGCTCAGACCACCTCACCTATTTTCTATAACCCAATCTCGAGGGCGTAGATTCATCTTAAGTAGGTTTGTAACATCCCAAATTTTCAATTTGGAATGTTATACATTAGGTCATCATGCATATCATATTTTTCAGATTTTCCGATCCTAGAAATTTCACGAACTCAAGGACCTCGGAGAGAGTTGGAAATTTCATTATTTTCATATTTGGGAATTTCTCAAATTTTGAAATAGGATCATTTGATTTATTTAAATTATCTTCATAAAGTTTTCCTATAAAAATATTTTGAGAGGGAATAATATGACTTTCCCAACATTTAGGAAAATGAAGATATTATAAATAAATCAAAATTTGGTTTTGGAAGATTTATTTTGTTTAGGCAAAATGAGCATTTTAAAAATTTATGCATGTTTGCTGCTTTTAAAAGTTCATTTTGTTCACCCATTTTTAGGAGTCGGGAAAATTTGTTTTATTTAATTTGGAGTTCATTTGGTATTTTTTATTTCGCTTGGTTTTAATTTCAAAAAACACGAGCCCCCGGCCGAGGCCCAGCCCCAAAATTTACCACCTCCTCCTCCTCACGGCCACCGAGCGGAGTCTCACACAAGACGCCACGTGAGTCCGACCATACTTTGCCTTCCCTGCCGGCGCACTTTCACCACGAGCTCCTCAACCAGCCGATCAACCCCGCCGGCTGGCAGGACACTGGCCATTGCCTCACGACTGAACCCGCCTGACCTGGCTGACCACTGAGCCACGACCGCCAAGGAGAGATCACCGAGGTAGCTTCGATCCGTTTTCCCTAAAACCGATCCGTTTTTAAAGATGTTGGGTTTTTAAATACCTAGATTGCTTTTTGGTTTTCTTAATTAACGAACGCTCACCAACTGCTCGCTTCAATGAACGCGCTCGTTGATTCGTTTCGTAACTAACGTCCGCTATTTAATCCGCTCGCTTTTCTTTAATCGGATTTAATCCGTTATTCTTCGATTCATTTCGATCCGATTTTCAAATCTGTTTTATTTCGCCGCTTATCGGAATTAGGTGATTCTGCTACCGAGTTTCAGAACGAACCGCCGTCTCGACTACCCTACTTTCACAGAGTTTGCTACGTGAAATTTTGACCTAGTTTCAGATTGCAAACCGAGTCGTTTCCTCGTTTCGAATTTCATGTTTATTTTGATTCGATTCTTTGCAACCAGGGTTCTTAAGTTGAACTTTCTTAGATCTTTATTCGAGATTTCGCATTAGATGAGTACTTATTGTATGCTTGTTGTTTGTCCGTAGATCACCCGTGAGTGCGCTTGTTACTTCAATTCTAGGTCTCGGATCATCAACAAGGCAAGTAACACTTTGATCATACCTTTTCTACTACCCAGTTTTTATGCATTAGATCTATTCCTCAAACACTTGCATGTTTAGGATCAAATTAAATTGTGGGATGGGAAGTAGATTGAGGTAGTACCATTACCTGTTTTACTTATGAAACCTGGGAGTTACTTCACGCTTGCTTGTTATGCCATGCTATGCTAGTAGACGGGATTGGGTGAGTGAATATCCATGATGATGTGAGATTGTTAATTAATGGTTTATCTAAGGTGGCAACCTAAACACACATCTGTGGATTGAGGCACCTGGTTTCAGACTTGCTCAGTTTTTCGGACCGCCACCTGTGCTCTAAGGGATCATAAGATTATTCAAACTGAAACTTCCGTGCAGCCCAAGCCAATTATGGGCTCAAGAGTTGACTAAGTGTGCTTAACTCACGGTAGGCTAGCTGATGTAGGGGATGTAGGTTGGTACGGCTCACCCACATGTAAGGTGCTAGCGCTTAAAGACTATGTTCGGCCATCCGCTTTCAAACACCATGTAGTGCGAGAACCAAGGAGGCGATCGAGTCTTGTGGGGAAAAGTGCTAAACCTCTGCAGAGTGTATAAACTAATCATGATTAGTCCGGTCCCTCGTTACGGACAATTTGAGTATCCGTAATTGAATATCATGTGAATCTCAACATGTTACCTCTAATAAAAGTTGTTGGGTTTTGATGAGTACTTTTAATTGGGATTGAGGATGCACAACCATTCTCAATGTTTAACAACCACCATGATAGAAAAAAATTATTCCTGTAGGAAAATCAGCTTTATGCAAATAAATCAGAGAGCCTTACCACCAGCCATATATGCATGTAGTATAGGCTTATTCCTTCATTGTTTTATGTTACATTGCCAAAGATATTCCATGTGTCACCTGGCTGCAACTTTCACAGATTTGACGCCGAGTAAGGTGTTAGGTCGTGGATCTATACTCAGATGTTGAGTTGATGGACTGCTTATCTTCCAAGCTTCCGTTATTATTAGATGGCCTTGCCATATTATTGTAATAAGTTCCTTGTGGACAACGATGTAATAAGTGTGATTGCTACCGCTATAAATCCCGGCATCAGGTGGTGTCGATTATCGATCCAGGATGACATCAGCATAGAGACTTGATCCATTCGGTCTGGTCACACAGAGAATGGTATCGAAAGACACGACCGTAGGGACACGACCACTAAGTTAAAGCCATAGATCACTACTCTTCCCATTTTCTAACTCATCTTTTCTACTCTCTTTAGGGATGACGCTAAGATCAAGTACACCCAACCGGATGAAGGCACACCTTTGGATTTCACTTGAAGGAAGTCACTTGGCACCAACATTGACTACCAAGCTTCACCGGACTTTCAACGCCACTTTCACGAAGATTCATGCTCACGCTCCAGAAGGACATTCACCAATCACCAAGCCTATAGATAGTGTTTTCGCAACCACTTGGAGTCTGGGAGATGGCAGCTCACATTACCATGGGACGATTGGAGAAGTTTATCAAGAAGACCTCAAGGACACCATCTACCAGATTTATGACGCCGAGATGACAACTCGACGCCAACACCAAGAAGGATAGGTCCATTGCAGCTTTCATCCAGAGCTAAATCAAGACATTCGACGCCAGAGAACCAAATGTGCAATGACATGTTGGAGCGTAGACAAAGGAAGGATCATCAAACCGAAGAAGAACTAAAGACTACACGCAAGGACTACATGGACAGATCGTAGCTCGCAAGACACAATAACGATCTTAAGTACGTAGATCAAGAACTCAAGAAGAAGTTGGCGCCAGAATGAAGACCAGATGTCAATACCCAAGCGACTACATTAACATCGACGACACCGATTCGGATCCAAGTGAACCCGACTTTGAGAGACGGTCGAGTAGACATCATGGAGTCTTCCACCGTTCAAATTAGTAGAAGTCCCCACATATTAGTAGTATTTCCTCCATGTAAACATTATAGTACACGACTTTGAGATAGTTAGATCGCTGTAGCCCTTGTTTGATTGAATGAAGTGATTTTGTGCTCATGCACCGGTAGTGATTTCTTAGACCTCATTCTATTCTACATTTCTTTTCTAAACCCATCGATGCCCCAGACGCGACCCGATTCGCTTTCCCACCAGAGATCACCCAATTGATCCAGCAGTAATACCGATTCAAACATTGCGCAACAACAACAACAACCCACCACCACCACCACCTGGATCATCACTTGCTTCTTAGATCGAACCTGGCCGGTATTCCAAAGAGCACCGAGCCGTATCAGGCGTATGACCGGATCCGCAAGATAGGAAGGAGCTGACCATCGCAGGATGCATGATGGTGAAAGAGTGAAGTTTGCAGCACACCAGCTTGAAGGACCCGCAACAAAGATAGTGGAAGAATTTCACAGCCACTTACCCCAGAGACACCGCCGATGGGACCAGCCAGCAAGTTTTCAAGACCGCCCATGTTTCAGCAGAGCTATGGCTATGAAGAAGCGTGAGTTTCGTGAACTTACGCCAAGGAGGAAGGACTCACAAGACGTGGATGACTTTAGCAAATTAGCACGTTATGCCCTGTGATGACGCTACATGCACGCCGCTAAACAGAGAAGTTTCTAGAAGGATCAATGATGAGTTCAAGATGCTGATGGTAGCAAGTTTCAACAACTACCAGGAGTTGGTAGACCAAGCCCTCATGATTGAAGGAAACAAAGAAGAATTGAGAACTGCAGTTGAAGTATGGACAAGGGAAGTATAACTCGATCCCACAGGCCTCCTTTATACCCCTAAACCGAATTCAGTTTCAAAGATACCCATGGAGGAGGTAATTCGATAACCATAATGGCACCAAGAATGGGAACGGAATGGAGGAAGCAACGACAGAATCGCACCAACCCGCTTCACACCATCCAAGGTAGACTTGAGTCACATTATTTGCTTTAAGTGCCGCAAGACTGGCACTATGCAAATGATCGCTAGAAGGCCATAATGGAAATGGCAATGGAAGCTCGAAAGAAGCCAAACCCTTCAACAGGATGAACCACATTGAAGTGGAGGAGGTTGAAGATCAGCCCGATGCAAGAATCGTAAGTTTTGTTGTTTACATCAGCTTGTCCTTTGATACTAGTGCATCGATTCATACATATCAAGGATTTGTGGATACAAGTTACCAACCCAAGCCCTTAGGTCACCCATGCTAGTAACCTCACCCGAGCACATGGCTAGTAAATGGTGTGATCGACCGCCACTAAGGATTGGACACTATGTTTTCCCTCGCACTCTAATAGTTCGAATCCCAAGGAACCTCCAAAGGAGCCAAACACCAAATTTATAGCCACCGTAAGGACCTTAAAAGAAGGCCGAACTTAAGGCCAAGATTTGCCAATGATAGATGGACCGAGGTCTTGACGCCAAGAATATGGCCTTAGTAGCCCATAAAAAGCCACCAAAGGGGGTGGATCCCCAAATGATGGCGGGCGGGAGCCCACCCACCATCAACAATGCGGGGTCGCCAGCCGTCCAAAAGGCCAAACAGAGCAAAATACCAACCCATCCCCCAAATAAGAGCAAAACCCAAGGGAACACTACTTTCAGAGTTTTCAGAAATTTTGACCTAGTTTCAGATTGCAAACCAAGTCGTTTTCTCGAAGTCATTCGATGTTTATTTTGATTCGATTCTTTTGCAACCTTGTTGAACTTTCCGTTAGATCTTTTTATTCGAGATTTCGCATTAGATGAGTACTTATTGTATGCTTGTTGTTTGTTCGTAGATCCCCGGAGGCCCCTTGTTATCAATCTCTAGGTCTCATGGATCATCGCAGGAAGTAACACTTTGATCATACCTTTCTACTACCCGCTTTTATGCATTAGATCTATTCCTCAAACACTTGCATGTTTAGGATCAAATTAAATTGTGGATGGGAAGTAGATTGAGGTAACCTTTTACCTGTTTTACTTATGAAACCTTGGGAGTTACTTCTACATTTGCTTTTATGCCATGCTAGTAGAACGGGATTGGGTGAGTGAATATCCAAGATGTGAGATTGTTAATTAATGGTTTATCTAAGGTGGCAACCTAAACACACATCGGGTGGATTGAGGCACCGGTTTCTATCAGACTTGCCTCGATTTCTTGACCGCCACCGTGCTCTAAGGGATCATAAGATTATTCAAACTGAAACTTCCGTGCAGCCACAAGCCAATTATGGGCTCCGAGTTGAAATTGTGCGAATCACGGTAGGCTAGCTGATGTAGGGATGTAGGTTGGTACGGTCACCCACATGGGTGCTAGCGCTTCAAAAGACTATGTCTCGGCCATCCGCTTTCAAACACCATGAAAAGTAGAAAGCGGACGAAGTCTTGGGGGGAAACCTCGAGAGTGTATAAACTAATCATGATTAGGGTCCCGTTTGGACAATTTGAGTATCCCGAATTGAATATCATTGAATCTCAACATGTTACCTCTAAAAAAGTTGTTGGGTTTTGATGAGTACTTTTAATTGGGATTGAGGATTTCAACCATTCTCAATGTTTAACAACCACCATGATAGTTAAATAAAATTATTCCTTTGATGTAGGGAAAATCAGCTTTATGCAAAATAAGAGCCTTACCACCAGCCATATATGCATGTAGTATAGGCTTATTCCTTCATTGTTTATGTGTTACATTAAGATATTCCATTGTGATTTGGCTGCAACTTTCACGCTGCAGATTTTTCTACAGTAAGGTGTTAGGTCGTGGTCTATACCTGATGGCTGGAGTTGATGGACTCCTTATCTTCCAAGCTTCTTGTTATTATTAGATGGCCTTAAGCCAATTATTGTAATAAGTTCCCTGTGGACAACGATGTAATAAGGTGTGATTGCTATGCTATAAATCCTTCAAGAATCGTGGTGTCGAATCGATCCGGGATGACCATTGAGACTTGATCCATTCGGGGCCTTGG
>JAHIAM010015499.1:0-13616 GCA_021605205.1 Aegilops longissima | reverse complement strand
GGCGCCTGGGGGTTTTTATTTTTTAAATAAAACTAAAACAAAATAAAAACCAAATCTATAAATAATTTATATAGGTATATATATACCAAAATGATGGGAATATTCCTTTCATTTGAACATTTTTCCAAAGGAAAATCCAAACTTCATAAAAATCTATTTTTTCAAATTCAAATAAATTTCAGATTTGAATCCAAATCTTTTGGCAATGTTTCCTCTGATATTTTTGGAGTGTCATGTTTGCTCCTCTCATACTTTTGATCAAGTATTTATCGTGCTTAGTTTTTGAAATGATTCTACATGCCAAAGTTTGAAATTCAAATTCAAAACTCAAATTGCTCTCAAACTTCAAATGGCATTCAAATTCAAACAGAGTGCATAGGATGTTTATCTATAATTGTAAAACATTCCAAATAGGAAATTTGGGATGTTACAAACCTACCCATCTTTAAGATGAATCTCTACTCGAGATTCGGGTTGGCTAGCAAATAGGTGCGGATGGTCTCAAGAAGATCTTCTTCGCCCTGTGTGGCTTCTTCCTCGTGTGGTGACTCCACAAAGACCTTGCAAAACTTGATGACCTTGCTATGGTGACTCTCTTGCAGCCTCGAGAATACGGACGGGTTTCTCCTTGTAAGTCAGATCACCATCGTTGTAGGCCTCTCTAGGGGCACCGTGGTCTCTCAACGAACATCGGCCATGTCGGCATGGCACTTCTTCAACCGAGAAACGTGGAAGACATCATGAACTCCTGACAATCCTTCTTCCGCAATTCCAACTTGTAGGCAATAATCCACGACGCTCGAGGATTTGTAGGGCCAATGAATCGGGTGCTAACTTTCCTTGACTCCAAACCTCTTGATTCCACGAAGCGGAGACACACGAAGATATGCTCGGTCTCCCACTTCGTGAAGTCACTTCCTTGCGCCATCGCTCGCATAACTCTTCCCGCCTCGACTGGCTATCTTGAGCCCGTCTCGAATTAGCTTGACTTTCTTCGAATCCTTGATAAGATCGGAACCTAAAAGTGATCGATCTCCAACACTATCCCACACAGAAGAATGTTCTCGCACTCCTTCCGTGATAGAGCTTCGAAGGGGCCATCTTCAAACTGGTTTGATAACTGTTGTTGTATGAGAACTCTCAGACGGCAAATTATCATCCCAGCTAGACCCATAGTTCAGCACACAAGCTCTCAACATGTCCTCCGTAATCTGATTGACTCTCTCGGTCCGGCCCATCTGTCTCACGGATGAAAAGTCAGATCAATTCCAGCCTCGCACTCCAAAGTTTCATGCAATTGCTTCCAAAACTTTGAGGTAAACTCGCTCCTCTATCTCGACACCCATTTTCCTCGAACTCCATGCGACATATACGATCCTGGTCATGTATATTGGCCAACTTGGCACTGGTATAGGTAGTCTTCACGGAATGAAGTGAGCTACCTTAGTCAAACGATCAACCACTACCCAGATAGAATCATAACTCGAACGGGTCCTCGTAATCCTGATGAAATCCATACCAAGTTTCTCCCATTTCCAATCGGAATCGGCAAAGGTTGAAGTAACCCTGCTGGCTTCTTCGATGTTCCGCCTACACGCTGGCAAACATCGTGACACCGCTACGCACTCGCAATATCCTTCTTCATACCTGTCCACCGTAAACTTTGCTTCAAATCCAGTACATCTTGGTGTTGCCGGATGAATCGAGTACGGTGAATCATGAGCCTCCTCAAGAATTAGCTTCTCGAGCTCGGGATCATTGGGCACATAAATACGATCCTCAAACCATATAGTTCGCTCTTCATCTTTACGGAACTTTAGCTTTTCCTTCCTCCATCTTTTGCTTAATCTCATCGATTTCTTTGTCCGACTTCTCGGGCTTCACTTAATCCTTTCGGTCAAGGTGGACTGTACTTCCAGAGTTGCAACAAATCCTTTCGAACTATCTCCATGGAGATCTCTCGAGGTCATCGACCAACTCCTCGGGTAATCCTCCCGCAGTAAGAGTATTCACATAACTCTTACGGCTCAAAGCATCTGCTACAACATTGGCCTTTACCGGGTGGTAATGCAGTCTCATGTCGTAGTCCTTTATCAACTCTAGCCATCTCTCTCGCCCTCGAGGTTCAATTCCTTCATGTGAAGATATACTTTAAACTCTTGTGATCCGATAGACATCACAACGATTTCCAATGAGGAAATGTCTCTGTGTCTTGAGTGCATGCACCATACCGCTAACTCCAAATCATGCGTGGTATAATTCATCTCATGAGGCAGAGCTGTCCGGAGGCATAAGCTACAACCCTACCTTCCTGCATCAATACTCCTCCGAGTCCTTGACGAGAAGCGCCACAATAGACCTGGTATTCCTTATGTATGTCCGCAATATCAACATCGGGCTGTGACCAACCGCTTTCTTCAACTCCCGAAAACTGGCTTCACATTCCTCGGTCCAAACATACTTGGCTTTCTTCAATGTAACCAATATGGGCTTGGCAATCTTCGAGAAGTTCTCAATGAACCTCCGATAATATCCTCGCGAGTCCGAGAAAACCGCGGATCTCCTTGATCGAGGTGGGTGATCGCCAATTGGTGACTCGATTCAACTTTGGCGGATCAACTGCTATTCCTTCTCCTGAAATAACATGTCCGAGGAATCCAACTTCCTTCAACCAAAATTCACATTTGCTGAACTTGGCATACAATTGATGTTCTAAGTTTCTCCGTAACTAGACGCAAATGTTCCTTATGCTCTTCCTCTTCTTGGAGAAAATCAATATGTCATCGATGAACACCACGACAAACTTGTCCAAATATTCCATGAACACCTTGTTCATCAAATTCATGAAGTATGCAGGAGCATTAGTCAATCCAAATGACATGACGGTATACTCAGATAAACCATACCGGTGGTGAATGCTGTTTGGGTATATCCTTTTCACGGATCTTCAATCGATGATATACTCGATCAAGATCGATCTTAGAGAATACCTTGGTTCCAACAAGCTGATCAAACAAGTCATTGATCATCGGCAGGGGGTACTTGTTCTTGATGGTTACTTCGCTCAATGCACGATAATCCACAACCATCCTCAAGCTTCCATCCTTCTTCTCTACCAAAAGAACCGGGCTCCCTAAGGTGATGAGCTTTGACGGATATAATCCTTCTCCAATAACTCATTTATTTGATCCTTGATCTCTTTCAACTCATTCGTGGCATCCGATAAGGTCTCTTGATATTGCTGTGCTGCAATAACTCGATGAGAAATTCAATGTCCCCGTCCGTGGCATTCCCGGTAATTCCTCCGGAACACATCGGAAATTCTTGCACCACTGGCACTTCCTCCCGAACAACTCCTGTGAGGGAATGCACCGATTCTTCATCCGCTCAGTGCTCGGCTACATATTTTGATCCTTTTCTCGCCCGGTGGTGAGCAGAATAGACTTGGCGGCACAATAATGTTCCTTCATACTTTGACAACCAATCCATGCCTAGGATTACATCCAAGGTCTGAGTTTCCAACACTATGAGTTCCACGGAAATTTGTGGTTCCTGGCGTTGAGGGTTGCAGTGACGCCTTAAACTCCGCCATCATTTCTCCTCGGAATCGACGCTAAGGGGCTTCAAGGGTTCTAGTGCGAATCCCATTTCTTTTCCACAACTACCCTTGATATGAAATGAATGCGCTGCACCGTAATCAAAGAGAACCAAAACTGAACGTGAATTCAATAAAACTTACCAACCACGTTGGTTCCGTTGATCATAGACGCCCTCCACGCCGATGTGGTTCACCCGAGCACGAGGGAAAGGATTGGGCTTTTTGCCGAGCCTCCATTGCCATTACCATTCCTCCGCTTGGCCTCCGGCAGTTGGTGTATGAGTGCCCCCGCTCCGCACTTGAAGCAGTGTGATGTGGCTCAGATCCTTCTGAGTCGGGCAGAACGGGCTGATTATTACACATTTCCATTGCCATTGCCATGGCCTCGACTTGTTGTCCTCGCGCGGTTATTCCTATTTCCTCCATGGTTATGAACTCCATGGTTATGATGGTGTGCCTCCCCGAGTACGGTGCATAGCGGGCTTCGCTGAGTCCCCGAGTTCGCCTCCCCGGCTGTATTTCCGCGCTTTCTATCTGCTCGCCGCTTGCCTTCAAGAATGGTGGCCTTGTCTACCAGCTCCCGGTAGTTGTTGAAGGTAGCCACAATAAGCTGCATGCTCACCATCATTGAGTCCTCAAGGAACTTCTCCGCTACGTGCATCTGTACCACATCATCGTGGGCATAGCGAAGCGAAGCTTGTTGATTCATCCACGACCGTGCCACAAAGACGTTCCTTCCGGCGAAGTTATGGAACTCACGCTTCTTCGCACTCATGGCTCCAAATGAGACATGAGCAGTGAAGGCTCGCTGGAATTGATCCCAAGTGATGCCACCCATGGGAAAAGTGGCGTGTAATTCTCCCACCAAGAAGCTGCAGGTCCATCCAGCTTGATGTGGCGCAAAGCGCACCTTCTCAAAGATCAGCAGTCCATCCAACGGTGACTAGTTCTCTTCCAATCTCTATGAGCCAATCATCGCCCACAATCGGCTCAAGCATACTAGAGAACACCGCGGATTCAACCTCGTAAATCGAGTCAAGTTGTCCACAGGTGGTGGTGGCGGTGGATTGTTATGTGGTGTTGTCTCGATTTCAATCGAGCTGCATCACAGCATTCTCGCCGGAGCAGCTGGGTGAGCTCTGCGGAAACCAAAGGTCACGCCTTGGAGGCATCTCGTGTTTTGAGGGGATGAGAAAATTAGAATAGAACAATGGTCTATGAGGAATAACACTACCCATATGAATGCACAATCATAACACACCAATCATTTATTCATTCCACTCAAACATGGTTCAAACTCGATTATAAAAGCTCATGACTAATCAAGGAAAACATCGGCCTAACTGATCGTCGAAAAGTAAAAGATAACATGGTGGTCATCAAAAGTCTTCATCGCGGGCGCCTCCTCTTGGGATTTCCTACAAGGTACCCTTCAAATCCCGATCATTGCTCACGAGGGTGCTTCGCTCCACTGGTAAAGATCCTCTCCAAGTCCATCTTTCCTCTATCGCTGCAAGCTTCATCTTCAGTGTCGTCGAC
Source organism: Aegilops longissima (assembly GCA_021605205.1). Classification (NCBI taxonomy): domain Eukaryota; kingdom Viridiplantae; phylum Streptophyta; class Magnoliopsida; order Poales; family Poaceae; genus Aegilops; species Aegilops longissima. Next base: position 8,479 of record JAHIAM010015499.1, on the reverse strand, counting down.
TATCATTCCATGAAGTCCGTGATTTCTTCCTCATGGCCAAGGAAGTCTGCGCGTTTCTCCTCCAGCCCATCAAGGAACAAAGCCCTGTGTGTCTTCGAAGTTACGGCAGTCCTGAATCTCCTGCTTCTCGAGAAGACACTCCAAGTCCCGGATGTAAGAGAGAGTGGAATCGCCCTCAATGGTACGGATGATATCTCATTCCTTGCCTCGCGAGAAACCATGGCGAGGTCTCGTGTGATCGAAGCTCGCCCTCGACTCTCCTTGGAGATGTCCAAGTGCTCGATAGATCGCCACGCCCCTTCCGGATGATCCAGCTTGAACTCGGTGAACTCAAAGTTGATAGGCTCCGGTGTCCTCCAAAGGTTCTCTTCGATATGCACTTCAATCTCAGAGCGGGTGTCCGCCGGAAGTGCATTAGTGGGTTTCCGGATCGAGGGTAGAGCTATCTTCAGCAGCTTCACCATCCGGATTCCTTCTTCCGGGGCATCGCCTCATCGGGCCAAGGTAACTCCCGAGCAAAACTGGGTGAACTCGACGGCCATCTAGAATGTTGCAAAGGGAGAAGAGTCGAATTGAACAGGGAAGAATTATAGAATGAAAAGGGTTCAAAGTAAATGGTCTCTCGCTATGGCTTTCCGATCCTAGGGGTTACGATCCCACGGTCGCAGTGGTGCTCGATACCATCTCTCAGAGCGACTCGACCCAAATCGGTCAAATCTCGCGGTTCGTACCATCCCAAGATCATGCCGGTACTCACAAAGACATCGATAAAGTAATCAAAGTTCAATCACACCTGAATATCATTAAACGATTCTCTCATAGAGTCTTTATTACAAGGGAATAAATTCGCTCAAGGCCAACTCATGAGAAATAAACTACTAATGCTGCGGAAGCGTCGAAGATAAGCGAGTCCATCCGACTCCAAAGGGCAATCGCCACGAGCGTAGCCTAGCCTCACCCCGATCGAATATATCTCCGCAACATAACACGTTGCAGCCATGTAGGTCAGCTTTTGGAATAAGTCGCAAGTCATGAAGAACAACAATAATAAAGTTACTAACTCTATATGCATTTTGGCTGTGGAGCTCTAAGTTTCATCATTTTGCTAAAAGCAGATTTTATCCTACTACAAAGGACTTGCTTGCAAATTACTACAATTGTTGGTAGTTATTGAGATGGTTCCGCCAACCAATATCTCGCTCCCAAATTATTAAGTCATAAACCCTCAAATTAATTCATTAGTTTTAGTGTTGAGATATCCGAATACTTCCAAGTTCCAGAGGCTCAAATGTCCGTAACTCGGGACACGGCTAATCGATTAGATCTTTAACTCTGCAGAGGGTTGCGACTTTCCTCGCAAGAATCATTCCTCCTTTAAAGTCTTCGTGACTTCATGGTGTTTGAAGACGGCACGTAATGAAACAGGTCTTCCAAAGAGTTCTTCCGCCACCACGGTACTCCATCCAATCCTACCGCTCGCTACATTTCTCGTAGTACCGCCCACCAGCCACTACTAGGGTCAACCCAGCCAGAGCCCATAATGGCTTGCGGCCGCACATGTAAGCTTCCGGTCATGGGGCATCCATCCTCTCTTCGTGGCTGGGTGAAGCTTTCCGCAGGATGTCATGGCGCTTCCATGCATCCCGCCACCACTGGTGCTCCAGGTGCCCACAACCGCCCTCCACCCAAGAGTGATTTTCCAAGTCCATCTTGATCATTGTAGTTCATGGGGTCATCATCATTGACTCACATCTTGCTTATGAATTTCACTCATCCCAAATCCTATTTTACAGCATAGCAAAATAACTACTACGCTCCGGGTCATGGTAACAAGGATTGGTTCATCCTACCACATGATACTACTCAAGTTTAATGACTTCAAGATTTCACCACTGCATGCATGGTGGGGTGGTGACAACTACTAATGCACAAAAACATAGGTATAGAAATAACATGATCAAAACTTGTTTCACTCGATGATCCTCAGTAAGCTAAAGAGTCAGAGTAGCAAGCTTCAAGATCCGGAAACTCTACCGAGACAAACAATAGCACAATAAGCAATAGGATCACAACATAACAAAAGAAAAGTAACATAACACAACAAAACAATCAAAACCAAATCCAAAAGGAAAACTCAAAGAACCAACTCAAAGTTTTTCCTTACTCCAAACAATAATAAAAAATAGTTTTTATATAACAAAAATTTTCTTAATATAACCTAATCATGGTTTTAGGTTAACTTAACAGAAAAGGATTCACTAAGCAACTAGGAGCAAAAAGAATTAATTAAATAGCTATTATAAAACCCATTTTAGGCCTAATCCAATTTCTATTAATAAATAATTTAAAACTTTTATTAATTATAAATAAAAGTTCATCTACTAGAATGACAGTAAACTAACCTAGAATAACTAATCACAAGTTAAAATAAATTAATTTACTAATTAATTAATTAGGAAAACAGAACTAGTTAATTAATTAGGATTAATAGGATTCTGCTTAGAACTAATTATTTATTAATCCTAAAATACCCAAATTAATTTCTAGGGTTTGGCAATGTCAAAATAAAGTGGTGACAAAAAGAATCATGCAAAAAATAATTTTTCTAACTAAAGTTATAGCAGATTTACTATTCTGGCTAAAACTATATTAAAGCATTTTTAATTATTTTAACATAGCTAAATATATATTTTACAGAAACTACATAAAATTTGCAATCCAACAAAAAAGAATCACTCAAAATATTAAACAGAATAAAAGATATACATTTTGAAAAATGTAAACTATTCGCTAAAAACAGAAAATCAAAATAAAAAGAAAAAGGCCTAATGGGCCTATAATGTGCCCCTGTACTTAGATAGCCTAACGGGCTCTAGGTTTAAACCAAACCAACCGCCTAAAACAAAAACCTAACTAATAAATAAACCGATCGGACCGGCCGGTTTTCTAACTAAAAACATATTCACCGGGGTTTTAATCTAGGCCGCTGATCTAAGATCTAACGGGAGGGGGATGCCTAAGTATTACCGGGACCTCATGCACGGGCAAGCGCCAAGGCGAAAGTGCTTGGCATGCCTCAAGGCTTGGAGTTCTGACGACTGGTTTGGGAGACGCCAAGACGAGGTCGTGGGAGGGGTTCGGTCAGGGTTGGGAGGGCGGGAGGGCAAGGGCGGCAAGGCGGCAACAATGGCGGTATGGAGAGCTGGCTCCGGCGATGTCGAAGCCGGAGGGAGAGGTGTAAGGTCTTGGGGGAATAAAAGGGGTCGCTCTTTATAGTTGTGCCTCGGCCTCGCCTTTAAGGGCATCGAGGCGATCGGGGATCCCGGATCCTTCGGGATCCCGGCCGATCTCCGGCATGAGCCTGGCGGCGGGCGAGGGGAAGAAGAGGGGGGCGGTCCCACTGGTCACGAGAGGAGAGGAGGCGAGGGGTCGGTGGCCGAGGCTCAGCCTTTTCGGCGCCAAGTGGGCAAGTGCGCCACTGGCTCGCCTGGAAGCTGGGTCTGCTCAGCTGGGCTTCTGGGCTCTACTGGGCTCAAAGCTGGGTTATGAGAAGTGTCAGTGGCCGGGCTCCAAGTACTGGGCGCTTCGCTGGGGGTTTTTTATTTTTAAAATAAAACTAAAACAAAATAAAACCAAATCTATAAATAATTTATATAGGGTATATATATACCAAATTGATCGGGGAATATTCCTTCATTTGAACATTTTTCCAAAGGAAAATCCAAACTTCATAAAAATCTATTTTTTCAAATTCAAATAAATTTGATTTGAATCCAAATCTTTGGCAATGTTTCCTCTCGATATTTTTGAGTGTCATGTTTGCTCCTCTCATACTTTTGATCAAGTATTTATCGTGCTTAGTTTTTGAAATGATCTCCACATGCCAAAGTTTGAAATTCAAATTCAAAACTCAAATTGCTCTCAAACTTCAAATGGCATTCAAATTCAAACAGGAGTGCATAGGATGTTTATCTATAATTGTAAAACATTCCAAATAGGAAATTTGGGATGTTACAATATAGGGGAGAGGAAGGGGGGCTTCTCTAGGGTTTCCACCCTAAGGGTGCAAGAGCCCCAACCCATCCCAAGGGTGGCGGTGCTATGGGGGAGAGGGGAAACTTGCTCCCCTGTTTAGGTGGGTGCGCCTCCCCAACCCTAGGCGCTTGGGCTCTTGTGGGGGGCGACTAGCCAACCCGGGCTGGTCCCTCCCACACTTGGCCCATGTAGCCTCCGGGCCGGCAATTCCCTACTCAGGACTCCCACCTCCCGGTGGTCCCCAGACAAGCACCGATAAAACCCAAACTTTTCCTGACCAAACAGACTTCTCCATATATAAATCTTTACCTCTGCATCTGACTCTGAACTCCTCGTGACGCCCGGGATCTCATCCCCGACTCCGAGCAACATTCTGCAACCACATACAAAATTCCTTTATACCTTTAAAGGCCATCGAACCTTATGTGTAGACTCAAAGTTCGGGAACTATGCGCATATGACCGAGACGCTCTTTCCGTCAATAACCAACAGCGGGATTTGGATACCCATGTTGATCCACATGTTCCATGATGATCTCATCGATGAACCACGATGTCAAGGACTCAATCGATCCCAGATACAATTCCCTTTGTCTAGCTTAAGATGCACTTTGCCCGAGATCCGATCGCTCTGTGATGTCGATACCTTGTTCAATCCGCTACTCGCAAGTCTCTTTACTCGCTCCGTAACACATCATCCCGTGATCAAACCCTTGGTCACATTTGCACATTATGATGATGTACCACCGAAAGGGCCCAGAGATACCTTCCGCTTACACGGAGTGACAAATCCTAGTCTCGATTCGGTACAACCCAACAGACACTTTCTGAGATACCTGTAGTGCACCTTTATAGCCACCCAGCCACGCCAGGACGCTTTGGTACACCCAAAGCACCTTTACGGTATCCGGAGTTGCACAATCTCAAGGTCTAAGGAAATGATACTGACATCGTAAAAGCTTTAGTAATAACTCCGCATCTTTGTGCTAGCCTTAGGATTGAAGTCTGTCCATCATCATTCTTCTCCAAATGATGTGATCCCGTATCAATGACATCCAATATCCATGGTCAGGAAACCGTGAACCATCTGCTGATCAACGAGCTAGTCAACTAGAGGCCTACTAGGGACATGGTGTTGTCTATGTATCCACACATGTATCTCGAAGTTTCCTATCAATACAATTATATCATGGATAATAAACAATTATCATGAACAAGGAAATATAATAATAACTAATTTTATTATTGCCTCTAGGCATATTTCCAACAATCATCAATAAAAGCCGAGACAACGTAATTTCGCGAACGGCTACGCTTAGGGGAACACTTTCTCGAAATTATTATGAGGGATCATCTTAATTACTATCATTCTTCTAAGCAAATAAGATGCAAAAACATGATAAACATCACATGCAATCAAATAGTTACATGATATGGCCAATATCATTTTGATCCTTTGATTCATCTTCGGGCGCCATGATCATCATCGCCATCGGCATGACACCATGATCTCCATCATCATGATCTCCATCATCGTGTTCTCATGAAGTTGTCGCGCTAACCATTACTTTTACTTCATGGCTAACGGTTTAGCAATAAAGCAAAGTAATTACATAGTGTTATTCAATGACACGCAGGTCATACAAAAAAATAAAGACAACTCATATGGTTTCCCGCCATTGTCATACTCATCGACATGCAAGTCGGGATTCCTATTACAAGAACATGATCAATCCATACATCACATATGTTTCATTCATCACATCCTTCGGGCCATATCACATCACAGCAGTATATGCGTGCAAAAACAAGTTAGACGTCCTTCAATTGTTGTTGCATGTTTTCACGTGGCTGCTATAGGTTTCTAGCAAGAACGCTTTTACCGACGCCCAAAACCACAACGTGATATGCCAATTTCTATTTACCCTTCATATGACCCCTTTCATCGAATCCGATCCGACTAGTGTGGAAAGACAGACACCCGCTAGCCACCTTATGCAACTAGCACATCATTTCAAGTGCAACCTGCCTCTATGTAAGCGCATCGCGTAAGGTCGGTCCCGCCGCTTCATCCCTTGATGTCACCAAACAAGATAAGAAGAGTAGTGGCAAGAAAATTGACAAAACCAACGCCCACAACAATCTTGTGTTCTACTCGGCATAGAAACTACGCATGGACCTAGCTCATGATGCCACTGTTGGAGAACGAAAGCAGAAAAAAAAAATCTACGCATCACCAAGATCAATCTATGGAGTCATTTAGCAATGAGAGAGAGGAGTGCATCTACATGCCCTTGTAGATCGCGCGATGCTGTTGCTCAAGAGAACGGGGTTGATGGAGTCGTACTGTCAGGATCCAAATCACCGGCGATCCTAGCACCGAACGGACGGCACCTCTCACAGCTAAAACACATGTGACAAGTTAGAAGACGCTCTCCTTCTTGATCCAAGAAAGCAAGGGGAGGAGTGGTTGATAGAGATCCAACAGAAGACGCACGACGTGGTGGTGGAAGCAATGCAGGATCTCAAGCGGCTTTGCTGGGCTCAAATGAGAGGAGAGGTGTTACGAGGGAGAGGGAGGCGCCAGGACTTGAGTGCAGCCTCCTCCCTCCTCCCCCACTATATAGGGGTCCTGGCGCCGCCCCCAGGGGAGAGATCCAATCTCAAGGGGGTATGGGGGTCTTGCCCTGTCGGTCAGGAAGCTTCACCCCTGTGGTTTCAAATCTTGTGGCTAGGGAGGCCTAAAGGCGCATCTAGCTCACCGTGTGGCTGGGTTCCTTCCCACTTCAGCCTATGGGGCCTTCCCAAATAGGTGGCTCCCACCGGGTGGACCTCTGGATCTCTTCCAGTGGTCCCAAGATAACAACGGCAAAGTGGAAATATGCCCTAGAGGCAATAATAAAGTTATTATTTATTTCTTATATCATGATAAATGTTTATTATTCATGCTAGAATTGTATTAACGGAAACATAATACATGTGTGAATACATAGACAAACAGATAGTCACTAGTATGCCTCTACTAGACTAGCTCATTAATCAAGATGGTTATGTTTCCTAACCATAGACATGTGTTGTCATTTGATTAATGGGATCACATCATTAGAATGATGTGATTGACATGACCCATTTCGTTAGCTTAGCACTTGATCGCTTAGTATGTTGCTTATGCTTTCTTCATGACTTATACAAAGTTCTCTCGAACTATGAGATTATGCAACTCCTGCTACTCGGAGGAACACTTTGTGTGCTACCAAACGTCACAACGTGAATCGGGTGATTATAAAGGTACTCTACAAGTGTCTCCAAAAGTATATGTTGAGTTGGCATGAATCGAGATTAGGTTTTGTCACTCCGATTGCTCGGAGAGGTATCTCTCGGCCTTCTCGGTAATACACATCACATAAGCCTTGTAAGCATTGCAACTAATGAAAGAGTGAGATGATGTATTACGGAACGAGTAAAGAGATTCTACTGCAACTAGATTGAACTAGGTATTGGATACCGACGATCAATCTCGTAAGTAACATACCGATGACAAAGGGAACAACGATGTTGTTATGCGGTTTGACCGATAAAGATCTTCAGAGAATATGTAGGAACCAATATGGGCATCCAGGTTCCGCTTATTGGTTATTGACCGAGAATGGTTCTAGGTCATGTCTACATAGTTCTCGAACCCGTAGGGTCCGCACGCTTAACGCTTCGGCGACAGCTCATTATGAGTTTATAAGTATTGATGTATCAAGGTTGTTCGAGTCCTGATGTGATCACGACATGACGAGGAGTCTCAAATGGTCGAGACATAAAGATTGATATATTGAAGCCTACATTTGACATCGGAAAGGTTCCGATGAAATCGGAATTTATCGGAGTACCGGAGGTTACCGAACTCCCGGAGGTCTATGGGCCTTAATGGGCCATAAGAGAGAAGAGGAAGGGCCAGCCAGCAGGTCGCGCGCCTCTCCCTCTAGTCCGAATAGGACAAGGAGAGGGGGCGGCGCCTTCCTCTCTCCCCTCCTCCAATCCTAATCCAACTAGAGAGAGGGGAGTCCACTCCCGAGTAGGACTCCAGCGCGCCTCCCAAGGGCTGGCCGCACTTCCCTGGCCTTTTATATACGGGGCAGGGGGCACCCCATGACACACAAGTTGATCTACGGATCTTCCTTAGCCGCAGCGGTGCCCCTTCCACCATATTCCACTTCGGCATATCATCGCGAGCTTAGCGAAGCCCCGCACGGAGAAGTCATATCGTCATGAGCTTAGGCGAAGCCCCGCGCCGGGGAGCATCATCATCGCCACCACGCCGTCAGGTCGACGGAACTCATCCCCCACACTTTGCTGGATCGGAGTCCGGGATCGCCATCGAGCTGAACGCAGTGAACTCGGAGGTGCCGTGACGCTCGGTGCTTGGATCGGTCGGATCGTGAAGACGCATTTACTAC
>JAHIAM010015496.1:0-11609 GCA_021605205.1 Aegilops longissima | reverse complement strand
AACAAAGGATCCTGTTGGTCCATAATGGAGCCGATGTGAGATATCGGTACTCAACCAGAGGAAGAAATAATGCAAGGGCGTCAGATTATAGAACATCTCAATAATCTGGCGCTTAGATCGCAAAGGAATTATGATTTCAAACAAAGGATCAAGAATACTGTTTGATTAAAAATGAATAAGTTGAATAGACTTGGGGGTACAATCGATTGCAATTTGATGGGTCGATAACCAGCTCATGTTCAAAAATGACGCTCCTGAGCCGGAAATATAATTTAAAAGGACCAACTCGATGATTGCGTGCAATCGCACTCATGTTGAATCAATAGGTTCAAGATGACGGTGTCAAAAAGGAGACTAATGGATATTGCATACATATGGGAAGTATCCATAATGCAAGCAGCACAAGTGTTTGCAGTAGCAACAAGCTGCTATGGATTTTGAAGGATCGAATAGTATTTCAAGACTCTTGTGGAACACCAACAACCGGGATGAGCGGATACTCAATAAGGCTAGAAATTATCCGTAGGGGGTATTCAGTGGCAAGGAACTGTAAGGCAGTAGGGCACAAAATATTCTTTGAACAATAAAGAGGATTTCAGGTATCTTGTAATAACAAGATCAACTGGGAATAAAAGTAAGAACGGTAAGTGTATGTATTTATCCTTAGGGGTATTTTGGTAGGAATTGCAAAAGCAACGGGCACAAAGTCTCGTAAAGAGTATCGAGAGTAACCTCAAATCTTCTGGTGCAATCGGTGAAATATCCGACTCACCAGAGAAAGTGTTTTCAAAACCTAAAGTTAGATTTTAGAAAATCATTTAACCCAAATAGGGAGAGATTAGAGTCCCAAGAGTAAAGATCGAGGAGTAAAAGATCCTAGTACCACCTAATGGTGATGTGGGCCCGTATACACAACCATGTTCGTAAAAGTTTTGTAATGTCTAGACTCGACTTCGCCAAGGAGGAAGGAAGGGGATTCCTACAGCAAATGGGCTCGACAATAATCTCAGACGCTTCATTCAATCAGACACTAATCATGCACGCAAACGGTACGATCAAGATCGTGGACTCACGGAAGATATCACAAATGTAACTCTAAAACATAAATAAGTCATACAAGCATCATAATACAAGCTGGGCCCCGAGGGCTCGAATACAAGTGCTCGATCATAGAGTCAGTCAGCGGAAGCAACAATATCCGAGTACGCATATAAGTTAAAACAAGCTTTCCTTAAGAAGGCTAGTACAAATCGATAGAGACGAAGAGGCGCAGGCCTCCCCGCCTCGATCCTCCTAAACTACTTCCTCGGTCGCTGTCAACGGGCTGCACGTAGGTAGTAGGCACCTCCGGTAGTAGGAGTCGCCGACAACAGTGGCGTTCTGCCCTGGTTTCCAAAGATCTGGGTTGCGGCAACCAAGAAAGGAAAGGGAAAAAGGAGAGAAAAGCAACCGTGAGTACTCATCCAAAGTACTCACAAGCAAGGAGCTACACTACATATGCATGGGTATATGTGTAAAGGCCATCGCGGAATGAACTGCAGAATGCCGTAATAAGAGGGGAGAACTAATCCTCGTCAAGACTACGCCTCGCAGCCTCGGCCTTGCAGCATGTAGAAGAGAGACTGAAGTCCTCCAAGTAGCATCGCATAGCATAATCCTACCCGCAATCCCTCCTCCTCGCTCGTTAGAGAGCGATCGCTGGGTTGTATATGGCAATTGGAAGGGTGTGTTTTATTAAGCATCCGGTTCTAGTTGTCATAAGGTCAAGGTACAACTCTAAGTCTTCCCTGCTACCAATATCACGCTTATTCAATAGATTAACTCACCAGCAGGGTGCACCAATAACCCAACATGCTCGATCCCATTTGGCCGGACACTACATAACCGAATATCACGCTATTCAATAGATCAACACACCGCAGCCCCACCTAGGTAATAACAGAGGTCAAGACGACGGCCTAAACCTAGGCGCACATGGGTCCGGGCCCATCGCCTAGCACACTCAAGACGCTGTATGGGCTAATCGGAGCGCACTCCAGCCTAACAAAGCGCTCTCGCCTCAATCCGCCAAGGCCGGGGCTTATTGACGCCACGGCTGCTTCGGGCCGATACCACGACGCCGAAAGTGCCCATAATCGCTCCTCACAGAGTTGGTTAGTGCGATAGGCCAAGAGCTGCACTCGCATCAATTACCAAGATCTCATGGTTGCAGCTAAGATCCATGAACGCCTACCAGGCCAGGCCCACCTCTCTCCTAGGTGGTCTCAATCCTGCCCTGTCAGCCTCCACCACACAAAGTAACAACAAATATCAGAACCCAGCCCACTACCACCTGGTGGAACCACCTGCCCCTTCAATTCCATCTCCTAACAAAGATTATAAGTAATGTAACAAGATAAAGAATATAGATATGCCCGATCACCTCCCGAGTGATCACGGTCAAAGAGTATAGCATGGCGCATTTGACAAGAGTGAAGGGCCACCGATGGAACACTAGCATCCCATACCAAGCAAGAGGATAGCAGTGTAAGGGTAACAAATCAGTAGTAACAATGACAGCTATGCAGTGTGAATAGGGATTAATCTAAAGTACAGAACATGCTACACTACTCTAATGCAAGCAGATAGAGAAGAATAGGCGATATCCGTGATCAAGGGGTGGGGGGGCTCTTCCGGCTGCTCGCAAGAAGGAGGGTCAGCCAACACCGTAGTCGTGACCGGGTAGCAGCTGCTTGGCCTCGTGTCTAGCAAGAGAAGAGGGGAAGAAACAACAAATATAATGCAAACATATGCATATCAATGCATGACAAGACAAGTAACGGAAAGTGTGTGCCCTAAAGTGTAGGAGGTGATAATGCCGATGAGTGAAAACATCCGGAAAGTATCCCTGTGTTCAAGCTGCTTTTAATGCGATGAACCGAGGGGGAAAGGCGCCGCTCGATAGGTTAGGATGTATGCGATAAACGGGCTACGATCCGGATTCGCCTCGCGTTTCGAGCAACTTTCATGTAGAAAGTATTTCCATCCCAAGCTACGGATTAAAAGAGATATGATTTTTCAAAAGAATTTATTAATTTTTGGAATTTAATTAATTATTTAAATTAATTCAATTGATTTATGACATCAAAGATGATGTCAGGTCGACGCCAAGAATTAATAGGTTGATCGGGTCAACCTAACCATGGGTCCCATCGTCAGCCGACACATTTTTTTACCAAAATATATTAATTAACCTAATCAGGATTAATTAGGGTGGGCCCCATCGTTATCGACTGATCACCCTAAATAATGTATTAGTTAGATTAATTAGGTATTTAGGTTAATCAAGTTTAATTAGTTTAATCTAAACATGATTAATTGTTAATTATTTAGATAATTAATTAATTAATTATTTTTGTTATTACTTATTTATTTATTATATATATTTTTAATTTTTTTTTATAAACTATTCTTTAAGCTGGCCCACGTGTCATAGCCCTGTGGGGATGCGGGTTACGGCACTGGATGTCAAGGCCGCCTGAACGGGCGACGCTCGAGGGGCGAATGACGACGCGTTAGGAGCGCTGACGCTACGCTGTATGGCATGCCGGGTCGCGATGGGCGCCGTCACGGGCAAAGCGACCAGTCATTGTTACAGTAATCAGAGAAGAAGAATCGGGCAAGATTAAAATTGCAGGGTAGGAGGAGGGGAGGCGGATGGGCTCACCGTGACAAAGTGAGGTCAAAGCAGAGGCGGCAACAGGCGTGGGCGGAAGCGGGAGCCGCTGGCGTGAGCTGCAAGGCCGGCTGAGGGCCACTGCTGGCTAGGTCGGAGGTGGGCGGCCATCAAGGAGGACGCCGGGTCATGGAGGGTGCGCCCGAACCACCAAGGGGCGAGTGAGGGAGCTGGCAGAGGTGCGACATGCTGGTGGCGCACACAAGGGACGGAGACGACGACTACGGAGGAAGTGGCTGTGAGGCGGCGCAAGCTAGCTGGGGGGGGGAAGAGAGGGAAGGTGCGGTGCTCACGGTGCCGGGAGGAATGAAGAAGGCACATGCCAGGGAGGGAGACGGGACGACGACGTCGGGAGGGCAGTCAAGGGAAGCCCATGAGGTCTAGGCGGGATGGGGGCTGGCGGCGTCGGGCGGCGACGAGCGGGTTCTCCTCTTGATCCCGATCCAATCGGGGGTGAGAGGAGGAGATATTTTGGAGGGGGGGCGGAGAGAGGGTGAGGGGGTTAGGGTTTCGGGAGGGGGCGGAGAGAGTGTGGGTGGGGGCGATCACAGGGCCGGTCTGCTTGAGTGAGCGGGCCGCCCAGTTGGGGTATTCTTTTCTTTATTTATCTGTCTTCCTTTGTATTTTCTTTTCTTTTATTCTTCTCCTTTTCTGCTTTTATTTAACTTAGGCATTTAGGTACTTTATAAAATTGTGTCTTCTACACCATAATTACTTCAGGCATTTTAATCGCACACTCCTAACATTTTTATTTCCATGTTAAAAACTTATGTTGTTTGGCCATATTCTTAATTGATTTTTGAATCAGTTTTTGAACTAACGAGTGATTAGCAACAAGAACGGAGGTGATGTGGCATCATTAGCGTAGTTTTATCTGTAGTCTAATTATTCGCAAGGCCACACAAAGTCCTATCGCTTTTTTCTTTTTCTTCTTTTTAGAAGGACTAGGTGCATCTAAATTATTTCTCCGAGAATCTCGCTCACCTTCTCTGTGGTGGCCTTCAAGATACAAAGGTTCCTGAGTCATTTTAATTGTTCTAGTAGCCACTCTAACAAGATAATCATTATTCTTATTATTCGCCTCATTGAGCAAATCATTCTGAGCCTTAAGTATTTGTTCTACTTGGAGTGGTAAATATAGAAGCATGTTTACTAATGAGTTTAAGTTCACCTTTTAACTCTAGACATATATTCACCCAAGTGTTCAATCATATAAGCATTTTGTTTTAATTGTTCACCAAAATAAGCATTAAAATCTTCTTGCTTAACCATAAAGTTATCAAACCTATCCAGATAATGGCTAGCAAACTTAGTAGGAGGGATTTAGCTTTATCGTATCTATAGAGAGAATTTATCTTTACTACCTGTGTTGGGTTATCATGAACATGAGTTTCTTCAATAGGTAATGGATTAAAAACCATGTATTTCTTCAACAAAGTGTAAATTAAGACCGTATTTCTTCAATAGGAGGTAAATTCTTAACGCCTTCAACTTTAATACCCTTTTCTTTCATAGATTTCTTTTGCTCTTGTATATCTTCGTGGACTGAGAAACAGAACACCACTCTTCTTCGGAGTTGGTTTAGAATAGGCTCGTGAAGTGTCCAATTATTTTCATTGGTCAACATATTATTCAATAGAATTTCAGCTTCATCCGTGTTCTTTTCCTCAAAATGTAATCCAGCACAACTATCCGTGAAGTTCTCTGGAAGCATCGCTAGTCCATTATAAAAGATATCAAGTATTTATTTTTCTTGAGAGGATGATCAGCAAAGCATTGTAATTATAGTAGCCTCCCCAAGCTTGTGGGAGACTCTTCTTCAATTTGCACAAAATTATATATATCCCTTAAAGCAGCTTGTTTCTTATGAGCAGAGAAATATTTAGTAGAGAAGTATTAAATCATATCCTCGGACTACGCACACAACTGTGATCAAGAGAATTAAACCACATCTTAGCATCACCCTTTAATGAGAACGGAAATATTTTAAGGATATAAAAGTAGCGAAGTTCTCTCATCATTAGTGAACGGGTGGCTATATCATTAAATTTAGTAAGATGTGCCACAGCTTGTTTCAGATTCATAGCCAGAAAGGATCTGATTCAACCAAAGTAATTATATCAGATCAATGCAGAGTTCATAATCCTTATCAAGAATAAAGATAGGTGAAGTAGCATAAGGTGGATCATATTTCATTCTAGCATTCTGTAGTTTTTTGTTTCAGCTTAGCTAATAAATTATTAAGATCACTTCTATCATTGCAAGCAAGAAAGTCTCTAGCAGCTTCTTCATCCATAACATAGCCCCCTGCATACAACATGCAATTTATATTTATTGGGAGAGTCTTCATCATCACTTTCATCAATATTATCGCTTCAATAATTTCATTCTCTCTAGCCCTAGCAAGTTGTTCATCAAGAAATTCACCAAGTGACACAAAGAGTATCAAGCATAAGTAGTTTCATCAAGTATCATGCATAGTGTATGGCATCGCCAATAACATGCATATATCGTAATTAATAGTAGAAGCAGGTTTAGGTGTCGCAAGCTTACTCAAAATGTAAGGTGAATCATGCAGAAGCTAGATGGCGCTCCTCACCTCCCCTCGTAGTTGAGGGATAATTTTTTCTCGCTTTTCAAGTTCTTCATAATGACCAGCAGATATAAATCCTAAGTGACTCAAAGAATAGAGCTATTTTGCAACGGCAACGCGCCGTAAAATAATCTTGATAACCCACAAGCATAGGGGGATCGCGAACAGTTTTTTAGGGTAGAGTATTCAACCCAAATTTATTGATTCGGCACAAGGGGAGCCAAAGAATATTCTCCAAAGATAGCAAATCGAAGTTGTTAATTCAGCCACACCTGATAACTTAATATCCGCAACAAAGTATTTAGTATCAAGGTAATGTGGAAGTAACGTAATGGTAGCAAAAGTAATATTTTTGGATTTTGTAGTGATTGTAATAGTAACAACGAAAAGTAAATAAGCTAAGAACAATATGTGAAGAGCTCAGAGGCATTGGATCGGTGATGGAGAATTATGCCGGATGTGGCTCATCATGTAACAAACATAACATAGGGTGACACAGAACTAGCTCCAATTCATCAATCAATGTAATGTAGGCATGTATTCAATATAGTCACACATGCTTATGGAAAAGAACTTGCATGACATCTTTTGTCCTACCCTCCCATGGCAAAGGGGTCCTAGTGGAACCTAAGGGATATTAAGGCCTCCTTTTATTAGAGTACTGACCAAAGCATTAACACATAGTGAATACATGAACTCCACAAACTATGGTCATCAACGGGAGTGGTCCCGATTATTGTCACTTGGGTTGCCGGATCTACAACACATAGTAGGTGACTATGGAGTTGCAAGATGGGATCAAGAACTCACATATTCATGAAAACATAATAGGTTCAGATCTGAAATCATGGCACTGGGCCCTAGTGACAAGCATTAAGCATAGCAAAGTCATAGCAACATCAATCTCCTAACATAGTGGATACTAGGATCAAACCCTAACAAATCTAACTCGATTATATGATAAATCTCATCCAACCCATCACCGCCCAATAAGCTTCATTATAGATTATTACATTTCACGCATCGGCGGTGAGCATCATGAAATTGGTGATGGAGGATGGTTGATGATGACGATGGCGACGATTCCCTCTGCAGAGCCCCTAACGGACTCCAGATCACCCCTCCCGAGAGAGTTTAGGCTTGCATGTCTCAGATAGTAAAACGCGATGAATCTTTCTCTCCTGATTTTTTTGTCCCCTAACACCAATATATGGAGTTGGAGTTGAGGTCGGTGGAGCCTGTGGGGCCCACGAGGTGGGCGCGCCCAGGGGGTAGCGGGTGCGCCACCCATGTGCCCAGTGTGTGGGCCCCGGCCTTGATTCTTTCACCAATATTTTTATATTTTCCAAAAATAATCTCCGTGAAGTTTCAGGTCATTCGGAGACTTTTGTATCTGCATAACAACAATAACCATGGCAATTTTCCCGAAAATGCCATAGCCAAGTTAGTTCTATTCAAATCATGCAAGTTAGAGTCCAAAACAAGGGCAAAAGTGTTTGGAAAAGTAGATACGATGGAGACGATTACACACCGACTTAACAGCAGAAGGCTCGATCTTTCAAAGGCCCAAGCATAGAAATCCTCACCTCCGCCTCCTCGATTGGGATGTTTAGAATGGCCACAAGATTATGGGCAATGAAGGTGAGTTCAATCCACTCCTGCCTCCATGACTAGTTCTCGGATCTATAAGATCCCAGACTGTCCTAACAAAGAGTGTTCAAAGGGCTTCAAGAAAGGTGTCATCGAGATGGTCCCGGCATCCATTTATCAGCCCACACATCGAACATGTAGTTCCCTGCCTCGCATTTTCTTAATGAGTCCTGCACGCAAAGCTTCCCTTCCTCGCAATGATAGTTTCGCCATGTGAAGTGACAGTCACTTAGGCACCGTGGCATGCATAAAATATGTATCAGTGAAAGTAGCTACCTTAAGAACCCTTGCACACGTAGAAGTAGGGTTAGTCAAAACCGCCAACCGCGTTTCCTCAGCAGTTTAAGATTAAATTGATGAGGGTCCCGAAACCCATTCCCTCCTTTGCACTTTGGTGTCGCCAGATTATCCTGTGAAACCCAATGTAATGCATTCTTGTCAATAGAGTTGCTCCAAAAATATTTCCACATTGGTGAAGTCTTACTCTTGCATACCTTTTTTGATAGTAAGAATGTGCTCATCGAATATGTGGGAATAGCTTGAACCATTGGGATTAACAAAGTTTCACGACCATGTGATGCAAGTGTTTAGTTTGTTGGAAGGTCCCCTGTAGGGCCTGTGAGGTGTCCGTGGTGTTTAGCATTTTTGGTTCTAACAGCCCTCCGCCTCCTCTGATAATTTTTTTTTTTCGGCGCCGCATTGACCACCGTCATGCCAAGGTCTTCCTCCAAGAAGAGGGGCCGAGAGTGATCATATGGAGAAGAGGAGGAGAGGAAACCACACTTTGATGTTGTTATTCACTCAAAGAATCAAGATTTCAATATGGTTTTTGTAATCAAAACACTCTTTAGTAGATTTTTCTAGAAACTTGCTAAGCTTTTACTGCTCAAAGGAAATATTCGTCAATACAACCTGGTCGTGAGGAACTCCTAGCCACAAGTGGCCACCCCTGCTCAATACAAATAGCATATTTAGTAAGGTTATGTGCTTCATCATTTGATGCACGATCGTTAAAATAAACTAGAAACGCTATAAAAATGGTAAATAATCTGTTTAATCGACCGGTCTCAAGACGAGATAGGTCGCTTTGCCACCCACCCGCCACACATCCTCGCTAGCTTGCTATGTCGTCTCGTGGGACTTCACACAAGAGCGCTGGCCTATTGTATCTTCTATCTCCTTCCAATTTCCATGACGACCTGGGTGATAGCCTGACTTATTAGGGATGATAGACTACTCATATCAATAAGGAATTCTTTTCCGGGAGCCCATTCGCCCCTAAAAGCGCATGAGTGATGACAAAGTGCACAAAAAGACTAGTATTGATCTGTGGGGGGCAGCCTCTATCCCGCCAGAGTAACGACCACCGGCGAAAGTGTGTGTCCCGGCATTACATCACCACTTTCGCTTATCAGTGGGGCCGTCTAGATCCCGCCAGAGTAACGACTACCCAAGTAGTTTGTCCGGGCGCTATACCTACCACTTCTCGCTTCCTTCTCCATTTTGTCGAGCAGCCTACCTTTTCCTTTTACTCCAGTTCGGGCCACCACCAAGGCCACTCTCCTTCCACCCCATAGCTCGTGGTCTTCACTGCAGTCGTGGATGGACGGGAGTCTGCAAGCGGTGATCCGGATGATTTTACATCAGATGGTCGACGATCTCACCCCATCGTGGGTGGATTCGCATAATGTGTCATGCTATAATGGTGGATGGAACCCCAAGGAGACCAATCGGGTGCGGGAGACAAGCTACTAGCCACGACCGCAACCTCGCTGAGGAATGGAGTGAGGGAGTCCCTGATTAGGGGTGTCCTGATAGTCAACTATAACCTTTGTCCCGACTCGGACTATGAAGATACAAGATTGAAGACTTCGCCCCTGTCCGGATGGGACTTTCTTGGCGTGGAAGGCAAGCTTAGTGATACTGGATATGTAGATCTCCTACCATTGTAACCGACTGCTGTAACCCTAACCTCTTCGTGCCTATATAAACGGAGGGTTTTAGTCCGTAGGATCTAACAACAATCATACCATAGGCTAGCTTCTAGGTTTAGCCTCTCCGATCTCGTGGTAGATCTACTCTTGTACTACCCATATCATCAATATTAATCAAGCAGGAGTAGGGTTTTACCTCCATCGAGAGGGCCCAACCCCGGTAAAAACATCGTGTCCCTTGTCTCATGTTGCCATCCGCCTAGATGCACAGCTCGGGACCCCTTACCCGAGATCCACCGTTTTGACAATCGACATTGGTGCTTTCATTGAGAGTTCCTTCCGTGTCGTCATTGGTCAGAAGGATGCCTCATCCCGCCTTTTAAAGACGGCAATCGTTGTTAAAGAAGCTTTATCTGTCGGCCAAACTCTCCTGCTAGGCGGTTTTCTTATGACCGCTGCTCGCCTCCGCGTGGAGCGATGACTTCTCGTCATCGAAGCAATCTTCACGTTAACTCGAACTCGCCGAGCAGGAAGTAGCTTAGATCTGATGGAGCTCTTCCTTAAATGAGCTCTTGATCACATCGTCACTCGGGAGTCGCCATATGACTATGATCGATTGGGCCTAAACCCGATCCGAGAGAGATTAACTCTCCTCAAAGTTACCCACCACATTGTTGTGGTAGAGGAACAATACGCCGATTCTTCTTCTATCTTAAGGACTAGCTACGCCCCGATTTGCCGATCCCTCCATGCCGGATTCCCGTGGAGGAGAGGACGCTATTCAAGCCCCGAACCTAAAGTCAAAGTAGCGGGCTAGATTCATTGGACAACATCCAAGAATCCAAGCTTCCAAGTTCGAAGCTCCTTGGCCCTTAAGTCTCAGATCCGGCGAGGTTCCGATTTAATTCCACCCGCCCACCCAAACATAAGCGATCTATCTCAAATTAGGCAAGAGCCCGCAGAAATAGTACACCATTATTAGGCCGATTCCTCCCGTTATGGACAGATAAAGGATCGCCACGAGGAGGACGTAATCTCATTCTTCGCAATAATTGCACGGATAACGGATCTCAACGCTATAAGTCGCCGTGACATTACACGCTTTGACGATTGCCGCCCATAGTACTAAAGTATCGTATGGCGGAAAGCGCTCGAAAATCAAGCAAGATTTTGGGACAATCCGCCTTGAATACAACCTCATTCCGAAATAAAAGGGTGCATCATCGCCAGCACCTGGGTTAAATACCGTAGCAAAACCTCTATAGGGCATGGAACCGTGATCGAGGGATGGCTCAATGGACCCCGAAAATTCATAGTACAGAGGGCGCCACTCCAACTCATAGCCTTAGAGCATGTTGGATACTACGGCAGTGGCCAAAAGTGGCGAAGAGCTTCTAGCCCCAGAGCACCAGCCCAGTGGATACCAAAGACGGTATTAAGAGCTTCCAGACTTCCGCATCAAATAATATGCGAAAACAAACACCCGTAGCCTTGCCGTCAAGTCTACCAAGTAGCAACAATAAACCCATGGAGTGACACGGTTGTTACCTTTAATGCCAAAGGATTTAACCTAAATTCAACAGCCCGAGCACCATTCGCATTGGTCCTCAACCGATAGTGGATGGCTTTCGCTACCAAGGTACTCATGGACGGTGGCAGCGGATTGAACCTCATTTACGAGGAAACCCTCCAAAAATGGAAATAGACTGAGCCGATT
>JAHIAM010015495.1:0-16198 GCA_021605205.1 Aegilops longissima | reverse complement strand
GGAGCATGTGGGAGCCAACATGGGTATCCAGATCCCGCTGTTTTATTGACCCAGAGCCGCCTCTCATGTCGATGTCTCCCAACCCGTAGGGTCAACACTTAAGGTTCGGTGACGTAGGGTTATTAGGAAGACTTGTATGTGATTACCGAATGTTGTTCGAGTCCTGATGAGATCCCGACGCCACGAGGAGTTCCAATAGTCTAGAGGTAAAGATTTATATATGGAAGTTGTCAAACGGACACCGGAAAGTTTCGGGGCATATCGGTATTGTACTGGGCCACCGGAAGGGTTCCGGGGTCCACCGAGGGGCCACCTCCCGGGGCCACATGGGCTGGGGAAGGAGCCAGCCTGTGGCTGGGCGACCCTTTGGGCCCTTGCGCCTAGGGTTTGGGAACCCTAGAGGGGGCGCCTTGCTTGGGGGCAAGCCACCCCTCGTCAGCCTCTAGATTCCCATCTAGAGGGGCCGCCCCTTGCCCTTCCCCTATAAATAGAGGTGAGGGAGGGCTGCATCACAGTTGGCGCACCCTCCTCCCCAACACCTCTCCTTCCGACGTGCTTGGCGGCCTTGTCGGATTATCAGTACCAACAACACCACGCCGCAGGGCCGCTTGAGCTGTCTTCTTCAACCTCTCCTTCCTTTGTTGGATCAAGACGGAGGAGACGCCGTCGCACTGCACGGTGTTGAACGCGGAGGTGTTGTCCGCTCAGACTTGGTCATCGGTGATCCGAATCACGGCGGTACGACTCTCATCACCATCCCTTGAACGCTCCGCACTGATCTACAAGTGGTATGTAGATGCAAACTCACCCTTGACTCGTTTAGATGAACTCATAGATGGATCTTGGTGAAACCGTAGGAAAATTTTTAATTTTCCGCAACGCTCCCAACAAAGGGCATCATGAGCTAGGTCTATGCGTAGTTTCTATTGCACGAGTAGAACACAATTTGGTTGTGGGCGAGATCTTGTCAACTTGCTTGCCGCTACTAGTCTTATCTTGCTTCCGCGGTATTGTGGGATGAAGCGCCCGACCAACCTTACACGGACGCTACGTGAGACCGGTTCCACCAATCGACATGCACTAGTTGCATAAGGTGGTGGCGGGTGTCCGCTCTCCCACTTTAGTTGGAGCGGATTCGGCGAAAAGGGTCCTTATGAAGGGTAAATAGAAGTTGACAAAATCACGCCAGGTTATTCGAGGTAAGAAAACGTTTGCTAGAACCCAATTGCAGCCACGTAAAAGATGCAACAACAATTAGAGGACGCCTAACTTGTTTGTGCAGCAATTGTCATGTGATGTGATATGGCCAAGTTGTGATGAATGATGAATGACATATTGTGATGTATGAGATCATGTTCTTGTAATAGGGATCACGACTTGCATGTCGATGAGTATGACAACCGCAGGAGCCATAGGAGTTGTCTTTATTTTTTGTATGACCATGCTGTCATTGAAGAACGCCATGTAAATTACTTTACTTTATTGCTAAACACGTTAGCCATAGAAGTAGAAGTAGTCGCTGCGTGACAACTTCATGAAGACACGATGATGGAGATCATGATGATGGAGATCATGGTGTCATGCCGGTGACAAGATGATCATGGAGCCCCGAAGATGGAGATCAATGGAGTTTTATGATATTGGCCATATCATGTCACTATTATATAATTGCATGTGATGTTTATTATGTTTATGCATCTTGTTTACTTAGAACGACGGTAGTAAATAAGATGATCCCTTACAACAATTTCAAGAAGTGTTCTCCCCTAACTGTGCACCGCTACTAAAGTTTGTCGCTTCAAGCACCACGTGATGATCGGGTGATAGATCCTTACGCTCACATACAACGGTGTAAGATAGTTTACACATGCAAAACACTTAGGGTTAACTTGACGAGCCTAGCATGTACGCAATGGCCTCGAACACGGAGACCGAAAGGTCGTAACACGAGTCATATGGAAGATACGATCAACATGAGAATGTTCACCGACGATGACTAGCCTGCTCTCACGGATGATCGGACACGCCTAGTCGACTCGGATCGGTAACACTTAGATGACTAGAGGGATGTCTAATCTGAGTGGGAGTTCATTTAAATAATTTGATTAGATGAACTTAATTATCATGAACTTAGTCTAAAACTTTGCATAATATGTCTTGTAGATCAAATGGCCAACGCCATGTCAACTTGAACTTCAACGCATTCCTAGAGAAAACCAAGTGAAAGATGACGGCAAGAACTATACGGACTGGGTCCGAACCCGAGGATCATCCTCATAGCTGCCAGAAACAATATGTCCTAGAAGGACCGCTAGGTGACGCCCTCGTTCTGCAGAACCAAGACATTATGAATGCTTGGCAGTCTCGGCCGATGATTACTCCCTGCTCAGGCGGCATGCTTTAGCTTAGAACCGGGCTCCAAAAGCTTTGAGCAACACGGAGCATATGAGATGTTCGAGGAGCTGAAACTAGTTTTCCAAGCTCATGCCCGGTCGAGATATGAAGTCTCCACAAGTTCTATAGTTGTAAGATGGAGGAAAATAGTTCTCAGGAGCACATACTCAAAATGTCCGGTTGCACAACCGCCTGTCCCAATGGACATTAACCTCCTGGATGAGGCGGCATCGACAGAATCCTTCCGCCCCACCAAGCTACAAGAGCTTTGTGATGAACTACAATATGCAGGGGATGGTGAAGACCATTCCGGTATTCTCAATGCTGAAATCAGCAGAGGTTGAAATCAAGAAAGAACATCAAGTTTGATGGTCAATAAAACCACTAAGTTCAAGAAGGGCAAGGCAAGAAGAACTTCAAGAAGGACGGCAAGGAGGTTGCCGCCCTGAAGCAAGTTGCCGGAAGAAGTCAAAGAATGGACCCAAGCCTGAGACGAGTGCTTTTATTGCAAGGAAGGGTCACCGAAGCGGAACTCCCCAAATACTTAGCGGATAAGAAGGCCGACAACACCAAAGGTATATTTGATATACATGTAATTTATGTGTACCTTACCAAGATTAGTAACCCTCGGTATTTGATACCGTGCCGCTGCTCATATTTGTAACTCACAGCAGAGTGCGGAATAAGCGGAGATCGCGGGACGAGGTGACGGCGCGCTGCCGGAATGGTTCCAGAGTCGATGTGATCGCCGCGCACGCTACCTCTACATTTACCACGGATAGTTTTGAACCTTAATAATTGTTATTTGGTGCCAAGTTTGAGCATGAACATTGTATCCGGATCTCATTTGATACAGATGGCTACTCATTTAAACCAGAATAATGGTTGTTCTATTTATATGAGAGATATGTTTTATGGTTATGCCCAATGGTCAATGGTTTATTCTTAATGAATCTCGAATAGTGTTACACATATTCATAGCGTGAATACCAAAAGATGTAAAGTTGATAACGATAGTCCCACATACTGTGGCACGCCGCCTTTGGTCACATTGGTGTCAAGCATGAAGAAGCTCCATGCCGATGGACTTTAGAGTTCTCGATTATGAATCATTTGACACATGCAACCATGCCTTATGGGCAAAATGACCAAGACTCGCTTCTCCGAATAATGGAGCGAGCAACCAACCTATTGGAAATCATACATACCGATGTGTGCGGTCCAATGAGTGTTGAGGCTCATGGAGGATATCAAGTGTCTCACTCACAGATGACTTGAGTAGATATGGGTATGTCTACTTAATGAAACACAAGTCTGAAACCTTGAAAAGTTCAAGGAATTTCAGAATGAGGTAGAAAATCAACGGACCAAAGATAAAATTCCTACGATCGATCATGGAGGAGAATACTTAAGTCATGAATTTGGTACACACTTAAGAAAATGTGGAATCGTTTCACAACTCACGCCTACCGAACACCTCACGAACGGTGTGTCCGAACGCCGTAATCGCACTCTATTGGATATGGTGCGATCTATGATGTCTCTTACCGATTTACCGCTATCATTTTGGGGATACGCCTAGAGACAGCCTACATTCACTTTAAATAGGGCACCGCTAAATCCGCTGGAGACGACACCGTATGAATTATGGTTTGGGAAGAAACCGTCGCCGCTTCTAAAAGTTTGGGGATGCGATGCTTATGTCAAGAAACTTCAACCGAAAAGCTCGAACCCAAGTCGGAAATGCGTTTTCATAGGATACCCTAAGGAAACCATAGGGTATACTCTTCTACTTAAGATCCGAGGGCAAGATCTTTGTTGCCAAGAACGGATCCTTTCTCGAAAAGAGTTTCTCTCGGGAAGTAAGTGGAGGAAAGTAGAACTCGATGAAGTACTACCTCTTGAACGGAAAGTAGTGCGCTCAGAAAATGTTCTCGTGATGCCTACACCAACCAAGAGGAAAATAATGATGATGATCAAGGTACTTCGATCAAGTTGCTATTGAACTTCAGGTCCATTGGACACGCTCCGCACTGCAGAGTGGTACGGCAACCCCGCCCCGAAATCATGTTGTTAGACAACGGTGAACCTTCGAACTATGAAGAAGCGATGGCGGCCCAGATTCCAACAAATGGCTAGAGGCCATGAACCAGATAGAATCCATGTATGAAAACAAAGTATGGACTTTGATTGACTTGCCCAATGATCGCGGCGATAGAAAACAAATGGATCTTTAAGAAGAAGACGGACGCGATGGTAATGTCACCATCTATAAAGCTCGACTTGTCGCTAAGGGTTATCGGCAAGTTCAAGGGATTGACTACGATGAGACTTTCTCTCCCGTAGCTAAGCTTAAGTCCGTCCAATCATGTTAGCAATTGCCGTGATACTATGATTATGAGATATGGCGATGGACGCCAAACAGCTTTCCTTAACGGTTATCTTAAGGAAGAGTCGATATGATGCAGCCGGAAGGTTTTGTCGATCCTAAGAATGATAAAGTATGCAAGCTCCAGCGATCCATTTATGGGCTGGGCAAGCATCTCGAGTTAGAACATTCGCTGATGAGATGATCAAAGGCTTAGTTTATGCACTTATGGAGAAGCCTACATAAGAAAGTGAGTGGAGCTCAGAGCATTTCTCATATTATATGTAGATGACATACTTTTGATGGGAAATGATATAGAATTCTTGGACAGCATTAAGGCCTACTTGAATAAGTGTTTTCAATGAAGGACCTTGGAGAAGTGCTTATATATTAGGCATCAAGATCTATAGAGATAGATCGAGACGCCTCATAGGTCTTTCACAAAGCACATACCTTGATAAGATTTTGAAGAAGTTCAAAATGGATCAGTCCAAGAAGGGTTCTTGCCTGTATTGCAAGGTGTGAGATTGAGCTCGCTCAATGCCCACCACGCAAAAGATAAAGAAGAGATGAGTGTCATCCCTATGCTTCAGCCATAGGATCTATTATGTATGCCATGTTGTGTACTGCACTGATGTAAACCTTGCCGTAAGTTTGGTAGGAAGGTACCAAAGTAATCCCGCAAGGAACACCGACAGCGGTCAAGAATATCCTAAAGTACATGAAAAGGACGAAGGACATGTTTCGCTTATGGAGGTGACGAAGAGCTCGTCAGAAGGGTTACGCCGACGCTTAGCTTCAACGCAGATCTAGATGACTCTAAGTCACAAACCGGATACGGTATATGTTGAATGGTGGAGCAAGAAGCTGGTGCAGCTGCAAGCAGAGCGCCGTGCGGGATCTACATGTGAAGCGGAGTACATGGCAGCCTCTGAGGCAGCGATGAAGCAATATGGGTGAAGGAGTTCATCACCACCTAGAAGTCATACCCAATGCGTCGGGCCAATCAAACTCTTCCGTGACAACACCGAGCTATTGCACTTGCCAAGGAGCCTGTGTTTCACAAGAAGACCAGTGCACATCAAGGCCGCTCAACTCCATTCGTGAAAATGTTCAAGATGGAGACATAGAAATTTGCAAAGTGCATACGGATCTCGAATGTCGCAGATCCGCTGACTAAACCTCTTCCGCGAGCAAAACATGATCAACACCGTAACTCTATGGGTGTTCGATTCATCACAACGTAACTAGATTATTGACTCTAGTGCAAGTGGGAGATGTTGGAAATATGCCCTAGAGGCAATAATAAAAGCATTACTATTATATTTCCTGTTCATGATAATTGTCTTTATTCATGCTATAATTGTATTATCCGGAAATCGTAATACACGTGTGAATACATAGACCACAATACGCCCCTAGTGAGCCTCTAGTTGACTAGCTCGTTGGTCAATAGATAGTCATGGTTTCTGACTATGGACATCGGATGTCATTGATAACGGATCACGCCATTAGGAGAATGACGTGATGGACAAGACCCAATCCTAAGCATAGCACAAGATCGTAGTTCGCTTTGCTAGAGCTTTTCCAATGTCAAGTATCTCTTCCTTAGACCATGAGATCGTAACCCCGGATACCGTAGGAGTGCTTTGGGTGTACCAAACGAATCGGGTGACTATAAAGGTGCACTCATGTGTATCTCCGAAGTGTCTGTGGGTTGACATGGATCGAGACTGGATTTGTCACCCGCATGACGGAGAGGTATCTCCGGCCCACTCGTAATGCATCATCATAATGAGCTCAAAGTGACCAAGTGCTTGGTCATGGGATCATGCATTACGGAGTAAAGTGACTTGCGTAACGAGACCGAAAGAGGTATTGGGATACCGACGATCGAAGTCTCGCATGTAACGCATCGATTGACAAAAGGAATAGTATACGGGTTGCTTGAATCCTTGACATCGTGGTTCATCCGATGACATCATCGAGGAGCATGTGGGAGCCAACTCTAACGCTTCCGACGCGGCTATTATCTCCCACGTGATGAGGCACGACTTAGAGGCATAACCGCAATGAAAGCAATGTCGCAAGTGAGGTAATCTTCACACACCTGTAATAATTAAGGAAAGATACATAGTTGGCTTACAATCGCCACGCCACACAAAGACATAATTAAACATACATCATTCAGAGTACACTCAAGGTCCGACTACGGAACCAAAATAAAAGAAGATACCCCAAATGCTAACACAGATCCCAATCGCCCCAACCGGGCACCACTATCGATCATCCGAAACGACACATAGTAACTACCATGCTCTCGTCGAACTCCCACTTGAGCTCGGAGGAATCATCTGCTGACCGCATCATCTCGACTCAGCAATCGTGTTTGAAGTATCGTGAGTCACGGGACTCAAAGAATCTCACACCCGTAGATCAAGACTATTTAAGCTTTAGGAAGGACATAGTATTAAAGTGGAGCTGCAGCAAGTTAACTAGCATATATGGTGGCTACATCGCAAAAGAGAGCGTAGAAGAGAAGCAAAGCGCGGTCGTGAAACTAGTAGTGATCAAGAAGTGATCCTGAACTACTTACGCCGACATAACTCCAACATCGTTCACTTCCCGACTCACGAGAAGAGACCATCACGGTTACACACGCGTTGATGTGTATTTTATTTGAGGTCAACTTTGGTTTTCTACAACCGACATTAACAAATTCCCATCGCTCATAACCGCTGGGCACGGCTTTCAAAGATATTACCCGCAGGGTGTCCCAACTTAGCCCATTATAAGCTCTCACGGTCAACGAAGGATTATTCTTCTACCGGAAGACCCGATCAATCTCGAATCTCGGACTACAAGACATTTCGACAGAATAAAACAAGACCAGAAAGCCACCCGAATGTGCCGACAACCCGAGGAGCTGCACATATCTCGCTCGTGGCACACCGATGAGCCAGACGCGGGTTGGCATAAACCTGGCTGCCGGGCGCTGACATCGCTGTTGGGCCAGCAATCAAGGAGAACTGGCCCGGGGTTAAAATAAAGATGACCCTCGGCTCGCGAAACCCGGGAAAAAGGCTTAGGTGGCAAATGGTAAAACCAAAGTTGGGCCTTGCGGACGAGTCTTATTCAAAGCGAATGTCAAGGGGGTCCCATAAATCACCCAACCGTAAGGAACGCAAAATCAAGGAACATAACACCGTATGACGGAAACTAGGTGGCAAGAGGGAACAAAACACTGCATAAGGCCGAGCCTTCCACCCTTTACCAAGTATATAGATGTGTTAAACATAGCAGATATAGTTATATATTGTGATATCCCCAACAAGTAAACATGTTCCAACAAGGAACAACATCTCCATGTTCCAACAAGGAACAATTTCAGCTTCACCGCAACTAGCAACGCTATAAGAGGGCGAGCAAAGCGTAACATAGCCAATCAACGTTTGCTAGGAAAGGATGGTTAGGGCTGACATGGCAATATGGGTGGCATGATATAGCAAGTGGTAGGCATCGCAGCATAGGCATAGCAAAAGAGCGAGCAACTAGCATAGCAAAGATAGAAGTGATTTCGAGGGTATGATCATCTTGCTCGCAATGTTCTCGAGAGTTGTCGAAAGCTTGATCCTCAAAACGCTCTCAACAGGCTCCTCGCTCACGACTCGCCTCCGACTCTACCCAAAACAACAACACAAACAAAGGAACCACAATAAATCACGGTGCAATGCACAATCAACATGATGCAAAACATGACATGATATGCATGATGAGGTATGCAATGCTTATGTGCGCCGAAGGTAATGATGAACCAGGCATCAACTTGGCAAACCAAGCATGCCACTGAAAGATGAGATGATTTCGTTGAAATCGATATAAAGATCACCGAAACGGATGCACGGTTTGCAAATGGCAAGCAAAACAAGAATGGCTAAATCTGCCATTAACAGCATGATGCCACTTAGCAAGCAACAATTAATTAAGCTACTGCACCCAAACGTATCAACAAAGCACATGGCAGTGATCTACACATGATGCTCGACAAAAGATGAGCACTGAGCTACGGCTAGTTCACATCATAACATATTCAAACAAGCATGGCAAAAGTGCTCAAAGTAACAGGCTGACATGGCAAAACAGTAACAGGTTGCAATGTTCAGAGCATCAAAACTACATGCTACAGGAACTTAAAGTAGCAAGACATGGCATGGCATGAATCTACTCAAAGCCTATTACAAAAATCCTTACTGACCATAAGCCAAAAAGGACTAGAAAATATAGTAACACTCATGTCAATATTGAAAGTCTTGTTAACAGATTCAGCAACTTGACATGTCAAAACTGATAACGAGATGGCATGTTAACAAGCTCAATGCACTCACTACAGAGCCTCAAATGATAAACTAAGCATACATACATCAAGAAGACATGATATAGAAGACATCCATGGCAAGATCACTAACATAGCATATATGGATCAACCATAACAAGCTAGGCAAAATTGAATAACACGATACAATCTGCCAGAAATCATTTGTAGCAAAAGTAGAGCTCGATTGACTCAAGCTATGACATCCCATAATTGCAAACAAAGGCATGGATGGATAGAGCAAGTCATGCTTTACAAAACACCCTTACTGAAGTATCTCAAAATATGCATAGATCTCTTGGTATCATCAAGCAAACATGGCATCAAAACCAGCTAAAGCAGGGCTGAAATCAGCAACATTAGGACACCTACTTTGCATGCTTGTGCTAGTCACCACATAGATCACAAAATACATGGCATATACCACTGGAAAGATGACATGGCATTTTACAAAACTCATGTAGGAACCAAATCCATAGGATGCACATATTAATCATAGCAAAATAACAAAAGTGCAACTCCTGATAAAATCAGAAACTATAGGCACCTTGCACTTTCAAGCATTTGGCATCAAATAGCTCAAATGAAAATGATGCAATTGAAGAAATGATTTTACCTTCGAGACCGAACCATTTGACATATTAATAGCAAAAATGGATCTAATTAAGAATAGCATGATGAATATCCAAAAACACGGATGCAAAAAACTTAGGAAAAAATAAGGGGAGAAAGAGTCAACCTTCGGCCCGAGGCCGGATCGGGTCACGGACGGATTAGCGGGCGCCGAGAAAACTCGGGGGAGGAGGAGGCGGCGCGAGGGTGGCATGCCTGAAGGCAGGCGCCGACCGCATGGGAGGAGGGCGGCCGGGCGGCGTGAGGGTGGCGGCGCCCGGCCGGGCAGGGAAGGCGCGGCAGGGGCGCTGGCGGGCCCCGGCGAAGGCGGCGGCGGAGGGTCGGCGGCCTGGGCACGGAGGCGCTAGGGCGACGGGCGGGCGGCCGTGCTGCCAGGCCCGATCGGCGGCGGGGCCGGGGCGGGCGGAGAGGCCACGTGGCGCGGATGGCGGAGCGCGGCGGAAATGTCCGGCGGGCGCGGACGGTCTCCCCGCAATCTTTCTAGGGTTTCGGAAGAGGATGATCCTAATTGGGAGGTTGCTTAAATAGGCAAGAGGGAGCTAGGAGAGTCCAAATGAGGTGTTACCACACGATCGGATCGAACGACGGAGAGCATGGAGGTGACTAGATGGGTTAGGCTGTTTTGGAGGGTGTTGGCTGCAACTTAAAAGAGGCCTCGCAAGTGCTAACTGCTGAGTACCAAACGAGCTCCAAATGACCAAACTTGACCGTGGTCTCCGGTGTTATACCAAGGCCACTAGACAAACCTCGTCCATTTCGAGACGGTTTAATACCCGCACACGAAAACGAGGGACCGCCGGGAGATAGGAGGCGATTGAAACGGACAACGGAAAATGCTCAAACATGAGATTTAACACGATGCAAAAGCGATGCACATGATGACATAAAATAAAATGCATGACAGGACAAATGCAAAAGGAGAAAACCCAACCAGGAGGGAATATCATATAACAATGCCGAAATGGCAAGAGTCGGAGTTACAAATATGGAAAGTTACCCGGTGTTACAACACTCCACCACAAAGAGGATCTCGGAATCTGGACCGTGTCTAACGGGTTTCGGCCCTAGCTTTGGAATTGTGACCATTCCTTTAAGAGACTTTAGTCTTGCGCCGTTTCTTCAAGAATAGCAACGGGTGTCATGATAAGAGAGATCTTCTGAAGGTCAATCTTCGTTGATAGTGCGTCAGAGTCTTGAAGCACTTATGGTCGTGACACGTGAAACACATCGCACGCTTGCAAAGTTGGATGGAAGCTCGTTGATAGGCTAGATCGCTTTTCCCAATGATCTTGAAAGGACCCACGATCTAGGGGCAAGCTTCCCTTTGATACCGGCGACGAGTGCCTTTATTGAGAGACGCGAGGTAGACATGGTCTCCGATTTCAAAAGTCACATCACGGTGCTTATCATCATAATAGTTTCCGCCGATTGCTGCTTTGAGATTCTCACTAATGACCTTGCACATCTCTTCCGCTTCGTGGATCAAGTCATTGCCAAGAAGTTACGCTCACCGCCTGCACTAATTGAGAGGAGTACGCACTTTCTCGCCATAGAGAATTTCAATGGGGCCTTGCCCAACTCGCTTGAAGCTGTTGTTGTAAGAGAACTCGCATATGGAAGACAATCTTCCCACTTCATACCAAGGAAATGACAAAGCCCGAGCATATCTTCAAGAATTTGATTAACTCGCCTAACTTGGCCACTTGTTTGAGGATGGAAAGTGGTTAAACGAATGTTGGTGCCATGGCCTTCTCGAAAGAATCCCAAAACTTGGAGGTAAAGATGCTGCCACGGTCCAAGAGATCACTTGTGGAATGCCGCAAGGAGACAATCCTCGAGGTGTATAGCTCGCCAACCGAGCTGCAGTGATGGATTCTTTGATAGGAAGAAAATGAGCCACTTTAGTAAGCTTGTCAATGACAACGAAGATAGCATCATTTCCACGCTTGACTTTGGAAAGCCACCACAAGTCCATTTCAATGTGATCAAACTTCCATTCAGAATAGCAAGAGGTTGGAGGAGACCAGCTGGTCTTTGGTGTTCGCTTTCACTCTTCCGCAGACATCACACTCATTCACAATTGAGCAATTTCGCCATTCGAGTCCACCAATATGACTGCTTGAGGTCATGGTACATCTTCGATTTCCGTGATGAATGGATAGAAGCGAATCGTGAGCCTCGCTCATAATGACTTTTCTCGATCACCCTTAGGAACCATAATCCGTCCTCAAAGAACAGAGTGTCTTTGTCATCAACGCGAAGCACTTGTACTTGAAATGCCCTTGTCGATACCACGCTTCACTTTCTTCACCATGGTATCCAAGTTGAGCCTCACGAATCTGATCTTCCAAAGTAGGAGAGACTATGAGGTTGGCAAGAAAGCCTTGAGGAACAACTTGAAGATTCAGCTTATGGAAAGATTCACGAGATCCGCTGAAAGGGCTTGAGGATTAGACCTGCAAGAAGCCTTCCCGCCAAAGCGCCTGAATGACATTGGCTTTGCCTGAGTATACTCAATACTTGGGTTGTATTCTTGAATCATTTCACCCATCGAGTCACCGAGGTTGAGGTTAGGCTGAGTGAAGATGTACTTGAGACTCTTGTGATCGTGAAAATGTCCACTTTCCTTCCCAACAAGAGATGTCTCCACGTAATCAATGCATGCACAACGCCGCCAACTCAAGATCGTGAGTGGGGTAGTTCTTCTCTGGGCTTCAACTGGCGAGAGGTATAAGCCACAACTCTCTTCTCTTGCATTAACACAAAGACCGAGACCTTGAAGAGAAGCATCACGTAACACTTCATATGGCTTGGATTCATCAGAGGAGTCAACAGAGCTGGACGAAGTTTCTCTTTGAGAGTTTTGAAAGCAACGCCACACTCGGAGACCGATATTCACCCGCTTCTCGAGGAGGTTGGAAAGAGGCTTTGCAATCTTGGAGAAGTTCTCAACAATCTTCGCAATAGCTTGCAAGACCAAGAAAGTCATGGAGCGCTTGACATTCCGAGGAGGTTCCCAATTCACAATTGCGGACACCTTCGGATCAACAAGATGCCCTTGGCAGAGATGATATGACCAAGATAAAGCACTTCATCAAGCCAGAATTCACATTTGGAGAACTTCATAGAATTGGTACTCCGAGCTTGTCTAGCACCAATCGCAAATGTATGGCATGATCCTTCTTATTCTTGGAGAAGACCAAAATATCATCAAGATAGACCAAGACAATTCATTGGTGTAGGGGTTGAATATGAAGTTCATCATCCGAGAGAAAGTTGGAGGAGCATTGACGAGGCCAAAGACATGACAAGATATTCATAAGAACCAAAGCTTGTTTCAAAGCTGTCTTGGGAATATCTTGTTCACGTAATGCGAACTGATGATACCCATACGAAGGTCAAGCTTAGAGAACACAGAGCACCTTTGAGTTGCTCGAAAAGCTCATTGATGTTGGGAAGTGGGTACTTGTTCTTGATTGTCTTCTTATTCAATGGACGGTAATCGACACAAAGTCGGTCCGAGCCATCCTTCTTCCGACAAAAAGAACACCACAACCCCAAGGAGATGAACTGTCCGATCAAACCTGACGCTCTTGTTCATCGAAATGCTTCTTCAATTCCTCACTCATCAGTCCAAGCTTGTATGGACGCTAAACGGGTTCAAGGCTGCTCAAGATCGATAACAACTCAATCGGCCGATGAGGAGGCATACCCAAGCTCTTCCGAAAGACATCTTGGTACTACAAACGATCGAATGAGAGATGGCATTCACCGCCTTCTCATTGAGAGAAAACAACCAATGGTTTCATCACGAGAGGCATAGATGATCACATCATTAGAAGAATGAGTCAATTGAATTTCCCGGCAGCACAATCAATTTGAGCTTTGTGCCGATAAAGCCACCCATTCCGAGAATAAGATCAATATCCGAGTCACCAAGGACAACTGGTTTAGCCAAAACCTATAATCGCCCATCTTGATAGAAACATTCGAACCAAGGAGCTTGATGCATGAATTTACCCGAGAAACAACCGATAATGGCTTAGGCAAATCTTGAAAACCAACTCATGCTTAGATGCAAATGGTCTTGAAATGAAAGAATGCGATGCACCAAGATCAAATAAGACTTTGCAGAATATCATTAATCGAGAGATTACCCAATATCACATCATTAGACTCTCCGCTTGAGCTGCATTCATATGTTCACCTTGCATTGGGATTATGCTTGACCAACCGCATTGCTGGAAGATTTCACAGGAGGAGGAGGCGAAGGCGCCCGTTGAAGCACTTGTTCAGATAGTGACCCTTCCGACATTGTTGCAAGTGACCTCGTAAAGCGGACGGTGGTAGGAGCACTTGACCTTGGAGCTTGAGAATTAGACTTGTTCTGATAGCTTGGGTTGGGTGGGGGAAGATCCACGCCACCGAGTTCTTCCGCCGGTAAGGCCGAGAACGGAGGAGGGGCGAAAACTTCGCCTTGCGCCACTTGAGAGGACGAGGAGGACTGAATCTGCATCCTCGATTCTTTTCTTAGAAGCCTCGATTTGAGCTGTGCTTCTTGCTTGAGTGCCATGTTGTAGAAATCATCATACTTATCTCGCTCAAACAAAGACAAGAGGTAATTGCGATCTTCTCTCACCACCTCGAACGATAGATCATACCTTTCATCGTGACATCTTGCTTAGCAAAACGAGCAGCTCGAACTGGATATTGTATTGATAGAGCATAGGTGCCTTGCTTGAGATTGCGGAACTCCTCACGCTTGCTCTCAACAACACTCTTCGATGTGATGAGCTCGAAATCACGGCGAACTCATCCTGTAATGACACGACCTCCTCCGAATCTTTATTGCCGAACCACTAGAGCTTGATCCTTGAGTTGAAACGATGCAAACTTGACAAAGTCCTCGTCCGACATTGCTAACCAAAGTGCTTGCAGATGTCCACTAACCAATCATCGCCTCGCTGCCTCAACACGTAAACCGAAAGACTTCGCCGATTAGCAGAAACCGATCAGAGTAGCAAAGTGTGGCTGATGGTTGCCTTGACCTTGATTGCCTTGATTGCCTTGATTGCCTTGCCCTGAGCACGCTTCTTGCAAGAGCTGCAAAATCATCTAGCATTGGCATTGGTGGCTGCCATGATAGCTTGCCAGCCTGAGGCGGAGGTGGAGGTGGAGGTGGAGGATTCACGATCCCCATCATTGCGATCCGGATTCACGCTGCGGAGCCATCCTCAAGAGGGTGACATCCGTTAGTCCTTTGATAGACAAATGATAAGTAGAATCAACGGATAGAAATTGCAACATATAGTCTTCACAATAAACATTCAACAAGAATGAACGAATGAATTCCAAAGTTAATCATCACACATCCATTAAGGTGAAGCCACTTAGATAAAGATATGGGAACAACATCCGACTTAGAAACAATTCAATATCACAACTGAAAACACAAGGTTGGCTACTAGAATGAGCCGAACAAACACATGATAGAGATTTCCCAATGTGTTCGTGGGGCCCACACGACACGACGATAGCGGACGCCACGATGACTAACAAGACGCCCCGAATCAGCATAGCCAAGGATTCTTTAAGACGCCTCGACCAATCGAATCGACCGTGAATGGGCGGACCACTAGACGCTGAACCCCAATCTCAAATCATACATCCGCGGAAAGAATATCCCGTAAGCTACTAGAATTCCCACCTATAAACTCCCAAACTTTCGGTTATGCAATCGTGTTGGGGATACAGGGACACAAAATATATCACCCAAACTAACAATACCTAGATCCAATTGATCCATCCCAACACATAACCAAGAAATCCTCGAAATCATTACTCGACCTTCAAAAACATCCGTTATGCAAGTCATGGCAATATCCCGACTCGCCACAAAGATCGGGCTATCGGGTTATCTCACCAACAACTGCACAAAAGAGATTTCATGTCGGCAAAAACTCGTATTCCGAATCCGAACGATAAAATTGTGACGACAACACCCGGAGCTCAACTCCCGGACACCGCCACAACCCCTAAATGTCGAGGCACCAAGAACAATGTTTCGCCACAAAACCATCGAACGATTCCAAGATACCCACGTGATCCTAAAAAATTTTTAGTGAAATTTGAGGAGAGAAGAGTCAAACTCACGCCAGACCTCACCGAAGGTCAAGGACTGGAAGCAAAGAATTCTTCCAATATATAATCCTAAGACTCAAAACATTTTCCATTCTAGACTCAACAACCCAAAAAACAATCAAGTAGGGGGTCTAAGTCGGGAAGGCTCAAAACTTTTCCCCGGCGGTTATATTCCCACGGATGAGGCACGACTTAGAGGCATAACCGCATTGAAAGCAATGTCGCAAGTGAGGTAATTTCACACAACCCGTAATAATTAAGGAAAGATACAAGTTGGCTTACAACGCCAC
>JAHIAM010015494.1:0-11275 GCA_021605205.1 Aegilops longissima | reverse complement strand
CCCCATCGCAATGGCGCCCCGCCCTATAAATACCCTCCCCTCACCCCATTCCCCCTCGCCCCTCGCGGACCTCTCCCTCTCACCACCTTTCGCGACAACCGGCGTCGCGCCGCCATTAACCCCCTCGCCGCGCCTCGCCCCAGCTCCACCGACTCCACCAAACCGACCCTCGCCCATCCGCACTCCCTGAGCTCCCGATGCCCCGACCACCGGAGATGCGGAGCACTCGCCCTTGAACGCCGTCGCCGTTGCCGTCCGATGCGTGCCGAGTTCCCCTCGCCGTCCGTCTGGTTCAGCGGTTAGGATTAGAACCCGAAGGGGTATGTTTTATTATTAGGTTTAGTTATAAAAACCGGTTCAGATCGGTTTAGTTGGTTTAGTTAGGTTTTATTTGAGCCGGCCCGGTTCGTTTAAACCCTAGGCCGTTTTAGTTATATTACGTCGAAGCGTTAGATAGGCCCATTAGCCGTTTTTTCTTTTATTTTCGTTTTCTGTTTTAACAGAATAGTTTCAGATTTGAAAAATTCATATCTTTTAATCTACTTAATATTTTTAAGTGATTCTTTTTTTGTTGGTTTGCAAATTTCTTATAGTTTCTGTAGAAAATATAATTAGCCATGTTAAAATTATTTAAAATTGCTTTATTTTAAATTTAGACAGAATAGTAAATCTGCTATAAAATGAGTTAGGAATATTATTTTTTAATGATTCTTTTTGTCACAACTTTGTTTTGACATTGCCTAACCGTAGGAATTTATTTGGGCATTTTAGGATTAATAAACAAAATTAGTTTTAATCAGAATCATGTTATTCTTAATTAATTAACTAGCTACTGTTTTCCTATTGTTCTACTTAGCAAATAAATTTATTTTTCATATGTGATAGATTATTCTAGGTTAGTTTCTGTCACTTTAGAGCATGAACTTTTATTTATAATAAATAAAACTTTTATTTTATTTTTCTTATTAGAATTTGCTTTAGGCCTAATAGGAGTTTTATAATAGTTTTTAAAGTGATTCTTTTTGCTCCTAGTTGCTTGATGAGTTCTTTTTTGTGAAGTTAGCAAAAACCCATGCTTAGTTTCTGTTAAGAAAATTTTTGTTATGTAAAACTATTTTTAGTTGTTGCTTGAAGTAGGAAAGCTTTGAGTTGGATTTCTTCGAGTTTTCTTTGGGTTTTGATTCGTTTGTTTTGGTGCGTTATGTTACTATGCTATTGTGTTAAGTGATCATATGCTATGTGCTTATTATGGTTATTGTTGCCTCGGTAGAATTTCCGGAGTGTGAAGCTTGCTACCACGAGTCCCTAGTTTTCGAAGATCGTCAGCAAGGCAAGTTCACTTTGACCATGTTTTTTTTTCATACCTATGTGTTTTATTGCATCTAGTGCCATCTTCGCAACAAATCCCTCCAGTAGTGATATTGAATCCTTGTAGTTGAGTAGTATGCATGAGGTAGGAATCCATCACCTTGTTACCAAGCCCGGACGTTATTTATTTTAATGCTACGCTATAGTAGACGGGTTTGGTATGAGTGCTCGGAGTGGTGTGAGAATGGAGGATCTACGTCAATGACGAAACTCCATGATGGAATCTGCAAGGATCTGCATCTTCAAGGCCTCAAGACTTCAAGACTCGAGACAAGAATTCAATACACACCTTGGGTGAAGAGATGGTTGACGGAACCCTGGAGAAACCAGTGGTTGGCGGGATGCATGGAGAAGCGCCATGACATCTTGCGGAAAGCTTCACCCGACTCAAAGAGACGGAAGAATACTTCATGCCCGAAGCTTACTGCAACCGCAAGTCATTATGGGCTCTGGCTTGGTTGACCTTAGTGGTGACTCTGGCTGGGGCGGTACTAGCAGATGTAGAACTACGGTAGGATTGGATGAGCACCGGACGAGTGGTCGAGGAACTCTTCGGAAGACCATGTTTGTCATCTTGTTCTCAAACACCCGAAGTGCGAGAACATAAAAGAGGGATCGAATCTTGCGGGTAAAGTGTACAAACCTCTGCAGAGGGTTAAAACCTAATCGATTAGCCATGTCCCCGGTTATGGACAATTTGAGCATCTGGACTTGGATCTATCTCAGAACTCTCAACACCGGATTGATAACTTAATTGTGGGCAACATATGATGATTTTGGGCTATGAGACATCGGTTGGCGGAACCATGTCATGATAGAAAACTCCATAGTACAGACTTCATTTATTCCTTTGATGTAGGGAAAATAAAACCAGCTTTTATGCAAACAAAACTCGAGATACTGAGCCACAAAGCCATACGCATATAGTATAGTTTATCATCTGTTTTCCCTTATTGTGATCTTGCCGTACATTCAATGTATTCGACCTCACGGCTGCAACGTATCATGTTGCAGATATTTCCTCGACGAGTAAGAGTTACGATCAGGTTACGGTCTACACTCAACCTGCCGATGGCGCTGATGGGACTCACACCCTTTTGATTGTTTCGCTGTGACTTATGAGGTATATATCAGTTTACGTTATTTATACATGTGATTGCACTTTGATATATACATTGATGTACTTTGTGTGCAAGACTACTGATCCGTGGATGGCACAGCAACACGAGGCTTGACCGTCCGAGGTCGGGTCGCTACTACCTTGATTAAAATACATCAACGCGTGTGTAACCGTGATGGTCTCTTTTGGCGGAGTCCGGAAGTGAACACGGTGTTGGAGTTATGTTTGGCGTAAGTAGTTCAGGATCACTTCTTGATCGCTACTAGCTTCACGACGTGCCTTTGCTCCTCTTCTCGCTCTCTTTTGCGAATGTAGCCACCATATATGCTGAGTAAACTTGCGCAGCTCCACCTCACAACTCTGTCCTTCCTATAAGCTTAAATAGTCTTGATCTCGTGGGTGTGAGATTGCTGAGTCCCCGTGACTCCATGATTCTACCAAAACAGTTGCAGTGCCGACGATGCGGCAGGTGACGCAACCGAGCTCAAGTGGGAGTTCGACGAGGACGTGGTCGTTACTATGTGTCTTTTCCGATGATCGTAGTGGAGCTCAGCTTGGGACGATCGGGATCTGTAGCATTTGGGGTAGTCTTCTTTTATTTTGGTTCCGTAGTCGGACCTTGAGTGTAACCTGAATGATGGATGTTTAATTATGTATTGTGTGAAGTGGCAACTGTAAGACAACTATGTATCTCTTTCCCTTATGTATTACATGGTTGTGTGAAGATTACCTCACTTGCGACATTGCTTTCAATGCGGTTATGCCTCTAAGTCGTGCTTCGACACGTGGGAGATATAGCCGCATCGAGGCGTACAAGTAGGTAAGTCGAGCCATCCCGACTTAGGAGCCCCCGCTGATTGTTTGTCTGGCGTTGTTGAGTCTAGAACAAAATGTTTTGAGTCTTAGGATTATATATATCGAGAGTAGGATTCTTTTTACTCCCCAGTCCCTTAATCGCTCTGGTGAGGTCTCCGACGTAGAAGTTTTGACTCTCTTGTCCTCAAATTTCACTATAAAAAAATTTAGGATCACGCGGGTATCTTGGAATCGTTCCGGTGGTTTTGTGACGAGAACATTGTTCTTGGTGCCTCCCGACATTTAGGGATTGTGGCAGGTGTCCGCGGGAGTTGAGCTCCGAGGTGTTGTCGCCACAATTTTATCGTTCTGATTCGAATACCTGAGTTTTGCCGACATCGAAAATCTCTTTTGTACA
Source organism: Aegilops longissima (assembly GCA_021605205.1). NCBI lineage: Eukaryota > Viridiplantae > Streptophyta > Magnoliopsida > Poales > Poaceae > Aegilops > Aegilops longissima. Next base: position 7,574 of record JAHIAM010015494.1, on the reverse strand, counting down.
GTTGTTGGTGAGATAACCCGATAACCCAAAGATCTGGGCGAGCTCGAGTATTGCCATGACTCGTATAACGGATGCTTTTCAAGGTCGAGGTACACGATTTCGAAGGTTTCTTGGTTATGTGTTGATGGATGGATACAATGGATCTAGGTATTGTTAGTTTGGGTGATATATTTTGTGTCCCTGTATCCCCAACACCGATTGCATAACCGAAAGTTTCGGAGTTTATAGGTGGGATTCAAGTAGCTCTTAGCATTTCTTCCTGCAGATATTTGGTTTGTGATTGGGTAATCCTTACCACTTACTTGTTCCAGTCGTACCTTGGTTTTTTTTTCATCAACCCTTTTTCAAGTGGCTTCTCACCTTAATGGACGTGTGATGTTAGCTTTGGAATTCATTCGCTTCATCCTTGTTCAATGTTTATTGTGAAGACTATATGTTGCAATTTCTATCCGTTGATTCAACTTGTCTATCTGTCTATCAAGTGCTAACGGATGTCACCCTCTTAGATGGCTCCGCCAACGCGTCTGAATCCGAACGCGATGATGGGAGTCGATCGAATCCTCCACCTCCACCTCCGCTGAGGAGGCATGGCAAGCTACTCATGGCAGCCACCAATGCCAATGCTCGATGATTTTGCAACTCTTGCAAGAGCGCACCCAAGGGCAAGGCAATCAAGGCAATCAAGGTCAAGGCAACAACCAGCCGCACTTTGCTACCTCAATCAGTTCCTCGCTAATCAGTCGAAGTCTTTCAGCTTCTGTGTCGAGGCCACAGACGCCGACGATTGGCTTGTGGACATCTGCAAACATTTTGAATGTAGCAATGTCAGACCTGAGGACTTTGTCAAGTTTGCTTCGTTTCAACTCAAGGACCAAGCTCTTGAGTGGTACCAGCAATACAAAGATTCCAGAGGAGGTCGTGTCATTACGGATGAGTTCCGCCGAGACTTCGAGCTCACCACATTCAAAAGTGTTGTTGAGAGCAAGCGTGAGGAGTTCCGCAATCTCAAGCAAGGCAACATATGTCTATCAATACAATATCCAGTTCGTAAACTTCGCTCGCTTTGCTAAGCAAGACGTCCCGATGAAAAGAGTATGATCTATCAATTCAGAGGTGGTCTCGAGAAGATCTGCAATTAGCTTCGTGCTTTTTGAGCGAAAAGTATGATGAATTCTACAACATGGCATAAGCAAGAAGCTGCCCAGCTCAAATGTGAGGCTTCTAAGAAGAGAATCGAGGATGTAGTTTTGTGTCCCCGGAAAGCATATGACTTCTCGAGTTTTGGTTCCAATGTCGGTATCAAGATGGGCGACTATAGATTTCGCTAAACCATTTGTCCTTGGTGACTCGGATATTGATCTTATTCTTGGGATGGATCGGCTTTCAGCACAAAGCTCAGCTTGATTGTGCTGCCTGGAAATTCAATTGACTCACTCTTCTAATGATGTGATCATCTATGCCGCTCGTGATGAAACCATTCAGTTGTTTTCTCTCAATGAGAAGGGCGAATTGATGCTATCTCTCGATTCCATCGCTTGTGAGTATCAAGATGTCTTTCCGAAGAGCTTCCAGAATGCCTCCTCACCGCCGCTTGAGTTCGTTATCGATCTTGAGCCCAGCATCGAACCTCGCTTTGCAAGCGCCATACAAGCTTGGACCTAATGAGCTGAAGGAATTGAAGAAGCAGCTTGATGAACAAGAGCGTCTGGTTTGATCGGATCGAGTTCATCTCCTTGGGGTTGTGGTGTTCTTTTGTCCGTAAGAAGGATGGCACGGACCGCTTTGCCGTACACGTCCATTGAATAAGAAGACTATCAAGAACAAGTATCCACTTCCCAACATCAATGAGCTTTTCGAGCAACTCAAAGGTGCTAAAGTGTTCTCCAAGCTTGACCTTCGATGGGTTATCATCAGATTCGATTCGTGAACAAGATATTCCCAAGACAAAGATTCGAACAAGCTTTGGTTCTTATGAATATACGTCATGTCTTTCGCCTTGTCAATGCTCCTCCAACATTCTCTCGGATGATGAACTTCATCTTCAACCCCTACACCAATGAATTCGTCTTGGTCTATCTTGATGATATTTTGGTCTTCCAAGAATAACAAGGATCATGCCAAACATTTGCGATTGGTGCCGGACAAGCTCAGAGAGCATCAATTCTATGCTAAGTTTTCCAAATGTGAATTTTGGCTTGATGAAGTGCTTTACCTTGGTCATATCATCTCCGCCAAGGGTATCGCTGTTAATCCCGAGAAGGTGTCCGCAGTTGTGAATTGGGAACCTCCTCGAATGTCAAGCAGCCGCAGTTTTCTTGGTCTTGCAAGCTATTGCCGAAGATTCGTTGAGAATTTTTCTAAGATTGCAAAGCCTCTTTCCAACCTTCTCCAGAAGCATGTGAATTATGTCTGGTCTCCTGAGTGTGACGTTGCTTTCATTACTCTCAAAGAGAAACTCGTCACAGCTCCTGCCTTGACTCCTCCGATGAATCCAAGCCATTCAAGTTTTCTCGTGATGCTTCTCTTCAAGGTCTCGTGCTGTGTTAATGCAAGAGAAGAGAGTTGTGGCTATACCTCTCGTCCACAAGCCTCAACGAAAGAACTACCCCACTCACGATCTTGAGTTGGCGGCAGTTGTCCATGCATTGATAACATGGAGACATCTCTTGTTGGGAAGGAAAGTGGACATATTCACCGATCACAAGAGTCTCAAGTATATCTTCACTCAACCCAACCTCAACCTCAGTGCACTCGATGGGTCGAAATGATTCAAGAGTACAACCCAAGTATTGAATATACTCCGCAAGGCCAATGTCATTGCAGATGCTTTGAGCAGAAGGCTTATTGCAACAGTTTAATCCTCAAGCCCTTCCAACCGGATCTCTCGTGAAGCTTTCCACAAGCTGAATCTTCAAGTTATTCCTCAAGGCTTTCTTGCCAACCTCATAGTCTCTCCTACTTTGGAAGATCAAATTCGTGAGGCTCAACTCCTGGATACCATGGTGAAAAGGTGAAACGTGGTATCGACAAGGGCATTTCAAGTACAAGTGCTTCCACATTGATGACAAAGATACTATTTTCTTCGAGGACCGGATTGTGGTTCCTAAGGGTGATCTACGAAGTCATTATGAACGAGGCACACAATTCGCTTCTATCCATTCATCCCGAAGTACGAAGATGTACCATGACCTCAAGCAAATATATTGGTGGACTCGAATGAAGCGAGAAATTGCTCAATTCGTGAATGAGTGTGATGTCGCAGTAAGGGTGAAAGCAGAACACCAACGACCAGCTGGTCTCCTCCAACCTCTTGCTATTCCGAATGGAAGTTTGATCATATCGAGATGGACTTCGTGACTGGATTTCCAAAGTCCAAGCGTGGAAATGATGCTATCTTCGTTGTCATTGACAAGCTTACTAAAGTGGCTCATTTTCTTCCTATCAAAGAATCCATCACAGCAGCTCGGCGGCTGAGCTATACACCTCCGTGATTGTCTCTTGCACGGCATTCCACAATTGATCTCTTCGCACGTGGCAGCATCTTTACCTCCAAGTTTTGGGATTCTTTTCGAAGGCCATGGGCACCAACATTCGCTTTCAGACAACTTTCCATCCTCAAACAAGTGGCCAAGTCGAGCGAAATCAATCAAATCCTTGAAGATATGCTCGGGCTTGTGTCATTTCCTTCGTATGAAGTGGGAAGATTGTCTTCCATATGCCGAAGTTCTCCTACAACAACAGCTTCCAAGCGAGTTCGCAAGGCCCCATTCAAATTCTCTATGGAAGAAAGTGTCGACTCTCTCAATTGGTCCGAGACAGGTGAACGGCAACTTCTTGGCAACGACTTGATCACGGTCAAGAAATGTGCAAAGTCATTCGTGAGAATTCTCAAAGCCGCGCAATCGCGCTGAAGAGCTATTATGATGACAAGCACCGTGATGTGGCTTTTGAAATCGGAGACCATGTCTACCTCGCCGCCTCTCCAATGAAAGGCACTCGCCGCTCGGTATCAAAGGGAAGCTTGCCCCTAGATACGTGGGTCCTTTCAAGATCATTGGCAAAAGAGGCGATCTCGCCTATCAACTTGATCTTCCGTCCAACTTCGCGAACGCACGATGTGTTTCATGTGTCACAGCTTCGCAAGTGCTTCAAGACTCCTGAGCGCATCATCAACTTCAAGAAATTGACCTCCAAGAAGATCTCTTATCATGAGCACCCTGCTGTTATTCTTGAAGAAACCGAGCGCAAGACTCGCAACAAGTCAATCAAATTCCGAAAGTGAAGTGGTCACACCATTCCGACCGAGAAGCCACCGGGAGCGCGAGGATCACCTCCGCCTCAATATCCGGAGTTCTTTCAGTCCTAGATCTCGGACGAGATCCTCTTGTAGTGGTGGAGTGTTGTAACACCCTGGATGTAACTTTCCATATTTGTAACTCCAACTCTTGCCATTTTCGCATTGTGATATGATATTCTCCGTGGTTGGGTTTTGTCTTTCGTTTTGCATTTTGTTCATGTCATGCATTTCATATCATGTCATCATGTGCATCTCATTTGCATACGTGTTCGCCTCATGATTCCAGCATTTTCCCGTTGTCCGCTTTGCAATCCGCACTCCTATGTCCCCGGCGCCCTTTTACGCTTTTTCCGTGAGCAGGTACTAAACTTTCTCGAATGGACCGAGGTTTGTCAAGTGGCCTTGGTACACCACCGTAGACCACCTGTCAAGTTTCGGTCATTTGGAGCTCGCTTGGTACTCCAACGGTTAACCGGACTTCAAAGGCCCTTTTAAGTTGCAGCCCAACACCCCTTCAAAACAGCCCAATAACCCATCTAAGTCACTTCCATGTTTTCGTTGCTCGATCACGATCGTGGGCAAAACTACACCTCATTTGAAGCTTCCTAGCTCCTTCTACCTTTAAAACACCCTCCCCGAATTCTTCGGATCAATCCTCCTCCAAACCCTAGCCCCTGGCCTCTCGCCACGGACGATCTCGGACTGGGCCGACACGCCCGCCAGCCGCCAACGGAGCTCGCACTGGCACTCAGATGCACGACCAGCCTGCCGACACTGCTGTCAGACGCACAAGGCCGCCCGCGCTCCGCCACTCGGCTCACGCAGCCGGACCTCCCGCTGTTTCGCCCTGGCTTGCCAAGGCTCGACGCTGGCCGCCATCGCCGCTTTCGCCGCCTCGGCCTCTTCCTCCTCCTCCGTGCCGAGTCCTGTTCCGGCCGGCGACCTCGAGCGGATCTGAGATCCAAAACCAGGGTTGACTTTCCTCCCCGATTTTCCTCTAAGTTTTATTCTGTGATATATTTGGTTGCATATTCTTCATGCCATAACTCTGACTCGTAGTCCGCTTTCATGCGTGTAATATGTCGTATTGTTCGTGATCGAAGAGTAGATCATTTCATTCCATTGCATCATTTTCATTTGAGCTCATCTTGATGCCCGAAATGCTGTTGGAAGAGGGCTATGTGATGTTAGTTTCGATTCTTATCGTAACATGCACTTTTGTCATTTTTGCCATGATTGATGTGTGCATCCTATGAACTTGAGTCCTATATGTGTTTTGTAATATGCCATGCCATCTTTACAGGGTGTATTCCATGTATTTTGTGATCTCTGTGGTGACTAGCACAAGCATGCAAACTAGGCTTCGTGATGTTGCTGATTTCAGCCCTGCTTTGTCTGATATTTTTATGCCATGTTAACTTGATGCTACCGAGATCCATGCATATTTTGAGATACTTCAGTAAGGATGTTTTGACATATGGTTATGCTCTGTCCATCCATGCCCTTGTTTGCAATTATGAAGTGACATAGCTTGAGTCAATCGAGCTCTACTTTTGCTATAAAATGTTTCCTGGCAGATTGTTTACATGTTATTCAATTTTGCCAAGGTTGTTGTAGTTGATCCGTGTATGCTATGATGTTGTTCTTGCCATGTATAGCTTCTATGACATGTCTTATTGATGTATGTATGCTTAGTTTATCATGAAATGCTCTGTAGTGAGTGCATAGAGCTCTTAAACATGCCTACCTGTTATCTGTTTTTGTCATGCCCTGTTGCTGAATCTGTTAACGAAACTTGCTATGTTTACATGGGTGCTATTGCATCTTCTGATCCTTTTTGGCTCATGGTCGGTAAGGGACTTTTGTTCTATGCTTTGAGTAGATTCATGCCATGCCTCGTTTTGATATTATAAGTTCCTGTAGCATGTCGTTTGCTTGCTCAACATTGCTTCCGATGCTGATTCTGCCATGTTCAGAATTTCACAAAGTCCGTGAAGTCGATATATTTTGCACTTTTGCCATGCTTGTTTGGACCTGTTATGATGTGATTTAGCCGTAGCTCAGTGTTCATCTTTATTCAAGCATCTTGAGTAGATCACTTCCATATGCTTTGTTGATACGTTTGGGTGCGGTAGCTTAATTTCTTGATGCTTGCTATGTGGCATCATGCTGTTAATGGCAGATTTGTGCCATTCTTGTTTTGCTTGTCATTTGCAAACCGTGCATCCGATTCCGGTGATCTTTATATCGATTTCAACCGAAATCATCTCACCTTTCCAGCGGCATACTTGGTTTGCCAAGTTGATGCCTGGTTCAATATTTTTCCTTCCAGAGCACGCATACGCATTGCATATCACATCTCGCATATCATGTCATGTTTTGCATCATGTTGCTTGTGCATTGCACCGTGATTTATTGTGACCTTTGCTTGTGTTCTTGCTTTGGGTAGAGCCGGAGACGAGTACGTGAACGAGGAACCTGTTGAGAACGCTTACGAGGATCAAGCTTTGACAACTTTGAGAACTTTCGTGCAAGATGACCATACCCTCGAAATCACTTCTATCTTTGCTTGCTAGATGCTCGCTCTTTGCTATGCCTATGCTACGATGTCTATCACTTGCTTATCATGCCTCCCATATTGCCATGTCAAACCTCTAACCATCCTTTCCTAGCAAACCGTTGATTGGCTATGTTACCGCTTGCTCAGCCCTCTTATAGCATTGCTAGTTGCGGTGAAGATGAAGTTTGTTCCTTGTTGAACATGGAGATGTTGTTCCTTGTTGGAACATGTTTACTTGTTGAGGGATATCACAATATATCTGCTATAATTAATGCATCTATATACTTGGTAAAGGGTGGAAGACTCGCCTTATGCCCGTGTTTTGTTCCACTCTTGCCGCCTAGTTTCCGCATACCGTGTTATGTTCCTTGATTTCTGCTCTTACACGGTTGGGTGATTTATGGGACCCCTTGACAGTTCGCTTTGAATAAGACTCTCCAAAGAAGGCCCAACATTGGTTTTACCATTTGCCACCTAAGCCTTTTTTCCCCGGTTTTCATGAGCCCAAGGGTCATCTTTATTTTAACCCCCTACAGTGCTCCTTCGAAAGCTGGCCCGAACTAGAGCCTTAGGCCTCAAGGAAACTTGAGGTCTGGTTTTAGTGTACGGACTGCTCATCCGGATGTGCCTCGAGAACAGATATGTGCAGCTCCTATCGGGATTTGTCGGCAATCGGGTGGCTTTTGGTCTTGTTTTATTGCTGTCGAAATGTCTTTA
>JAHIAM010015493.1:0-12359 GCA_021605205.1 Aegilops longissima | reverse complement strand
GTGTCAAATACACATAGTCATAATATTGATGCCAAAGATGCAAAGTTGATAATGATAGTACAACATACTTGTGGCACTACCATTTAGGTCATATTGGTGTAAAGCGATGAAGAAACTCCATGCGGATGGACTTTTGGAATCACTTGATTATGAATCATTTGATACTTAAGTAACCATGCCGCATGGGTAAGATGACTAAAACTCCGCTATCCAAAACAATGGAGTGAGCTAATGACTTATTGGAAATAATACATACCGATGTATGCGGTCCGATGAGTGTTGAAGCAGCGCGGTATCGTATTTTCTAACCTTCATAGATGATTTCAGAGGTGGGTATATCTACTTAATGAAACACAAGTCTGAAACATTTGAAAAGTTCAAAGAATTTTAGGGTGAAGTGGAGAATCATCGTAACAAGAAAATAAAGTTTCTATGATCTAATCAAGGAGGCGTAATATTTGAGTTACGAGTTTGGCCTTCATTTAAAACAATGTGGAATTGTTTCACAACTCACGCCACCGAACATCACAAGGTAATGGTGTGTCCGAACGTAGTAACCATGCTTTATTAGATATGGTGCGCTTTATGATGTCTCTACCGATTTGCCTTTATCGCTTTGGGTTATGCATTAAACACGGCCGCATTCACGCTAAATAGGGAACCATCTAAACGCTGAGACAACACTATATGAACTATGGTTTGGCAATAAACCTAATCCGTTGTTTCTAAAGTTTGGGGATGCGATGTTTATGTCAAAAGGCTTTCAATCGATAAGGTCGAACCCAAAGCGGAGAAGGCGCTTCATAGGATACCCTAAAGAAACTATTGGGTATATGTCGTGTCAAACCGCGGATCTCGGGTAGGGGGTCCCAACTATGCGCCTAGGCGGATGGTAACAGGAGACAAGGGACACGATGTTTTTACCCAGTGTTCTGCCCTCTCGATGGAGGTAATACCCTTACCCCGCTTGATTAATATTGATGATATGGGTAGTACAAGAGTAGATCTACCACGAGATCAAGGAGGCTAAACCCTAGAAGCTAGCCTATGGTATGATTGTTGTTCAGATTACTGGATCAAAACCCTCCGTTTATATAGACACCGGATAGGTTAGGGTTACATGTAGTCGGTTACAATGGTAGGAGATCTACATATCCAGACGCCAAGCTTGCCTTCCACGCCAAGGAAAGTCCCATCCGACACCGGACGTAAGTCTTCAATCTTGTATCTTCATAGTCTTGGAGTCCGCCGATGATAGTTTGTATCGCCTCGATGCGGCTATATCTCCCACGTGTTGAAGCACGACTTAGAGGCATAACCGCATTGAAAGCAATGTCGCAAGAGAGGTAATATTCACACAACCCATGTAATACATAAGGGAAAGAGATACATAGTTGGCTTACACGCCACTTCACACAATACATAAATAAACATCCATCATCCAGATTACACTCAAGGTCCGACTACGGAACCAAAATAAAAGAAGACTACCCCAAATGCTACACAGATCCCTCGATCGTCCCAACTGGGCTCCACTATCGATCATCAGGAAAAGACACATAGTAACGACCACGCCTCGTCGAACTCCCACTTGAGCTCGGTTGCGCCATCCTGCACCGCATCGCGGCACCTGCAACTGTTTTGGTAGAATCTGTGAGTCACAGAGAACCCGAGATCAAGATTATTTAAGCTTATAGGAAGGACAGAGTTGTGAGGTGGAGCTGCAGCAGTTTACTCAGCATATATGGTGGCTACATTCGCAAAAGAGAGCGAGAAGAGAAGCAAGGCACGGTCGGAAGCTAGTAGCGATCAAGAAGTGATCCCAAACTACTTACGCCAAACATAACTCCAACATCTGAGTTCACTTCCTGACTCACGAGAAGAGACCATCACGGTTACACACGCGTTGATGTGTATTAATTAAGGTCAACTTCGGGTTTTCTACAACCGACATTAACAAATTCCCATCTGCCTCATAACCGCGGGCACGGCTTTCAAAGATAATACCCGCAGGGTGTCCCAACTTAGCCCATTATAAGCTCTCACGGTCAACGAAGGATATTCCTTCTACCGAAGACCCGATCACCTCGAATCCTGACTACAAGACATTTCGACAGAATAAAACAAGACCAGCAAAGCCGCCTGACAGCCGACAAACCCGATAGGAGCTGCACATATCTCGCTCGTGGCACATCCGGATAGGTCAGCCTACGAGTAAAACCAGCCTCGAAGTTGCCTCTGGTGCCCCGCAGCTCTGTGTTCGGCCAGCACTCAAGGAGCACCGTCCGGGGTTAATAAAGATGACCCTCGGCTCGCGAAACCCGGGAAAAAGGCTTAGGTGGCAAATGGTAAAACCAATGTTGGGCCTTGCTGGAGGAGTCTTATTCAAAGCGAACTGTCAAGGGGGTCCCATAAATCACCCAACCATGTAAGGAACGCAAATCAAGGAACATAACACCAGTATGACGGAAACTAGGGCGGCAAGAGTGGAACAAAACACTAGGCATAAGGCCGAGTCTTCCACCCTTTACCAAGTATATAGATGCATTAATTAAGCAATAGATATTGTGATATCCCAACAAGTAAACATGTTCCAACAAGGAACAACATCTCCATGTTCCAACAAGGAACAAACTTCATCTTCACCGCAACTAACAACGCTATAAGATGGGCCGAGCAAAGGTAACATAGCCAATCAACGGTTTGCTAGGAAAGGATGGTTAGAGGTTTGACATGGCAATATGGGAGGCATGATAAGCAAGTGATAGGCATCGAGCATAGGCATAGCAAAAGAGCGAGCATCTAGCAAGCAAAGATAGAAGTGATTTCGAGGGTATGGTCATCTTGCTCAAGGTTCTCAGAGTTGTCGAAAGCTTGATCCTCATAAGCGCTTCTCAACAGGCTCCTCGCTCACGCACTCGCCTCCCATCTCTACCCAAAGCAAGAACACAAACAATGGAACCACAATAAATCACGGTGCAATGCACAAGCAACATGATGCAAAACATGGCATGATATGCGAGATGTGATATGCAATGCGATGCGTTCGAAGGAAAATGATGAACCAGGCATCAACTTGGCAAACCAAGTATGCCGCTAGAAAGGTGAGATGATTTCGCTGAAATCGATATAAAGATCACCGAATCGATGCACGGTTTGCAAATGACAAGCAAAACAAGAATGACACAATCGCCATTAACAACATGATGCCACTTAGCAAGCAACAAGAAATTAAGCTACTGCACCCAAACGTACTCAACAAAGCATATGGCAGTGATCTACTCAAGACGCTTGACAAAAGATGAACACTGAGCTACGGCTAAATCACACCATAACAGGTCCAAACAAGCATGGCAAAAGTGCAAAATATATCACTTCACAGACTTAGTGAAAATATCGAACATGGCGTAATCAGATCGAAGCAATGTTCAGAGCAAGCAAACGACATACTACAGGAACTTATAATAGAAAAACAAGGCATGGCATGAATCTACTCAAAGCATAGAACAAAAGTCCCTTACTGACTATGAGCCAAAAAGGATCAGAAGATATGATGGCACCCACGTAAACATAGCAAGTTTCGTTACCAGATTCAGCAAACAGGGCATGACAAAAACAGATAACAAGTAGGCATGTTTAAGAGCTCGATGCACTCACTACAGAGCATTACATGATAATCTAAGCATACCTACATCAAGAAGACATGGCATGGAAGCCACACATGGCAAGAACAACATCATAGCATACACGGATCAACTACAACAACCTTGGCAAAATTGAGTAACATGTAAACAATCTGTCAGGAAACATTTTATAGCAAAAGTAGAGCTCGATTGACTCCAGCTATGGCACTCCATAATTGCAAACAAGGGCATAGATGGATAGAGCATAACCATATGTTGAAAATATCCTTAATGACGATCTCAAAATATGCATGGATCTCTGAGCATCAAGTTTACATGTCATAAAAATATCAAGAAACAGGGCTGAAATCAGCAACATCATGAAGCCTAGTTTGCATACTTGTGCTAGTCACCACAGAGATCACAAAAATACATGGCATACACCCTGTAAATATGGCATGGCATATTACATAACACATGTAGGACTCAAGATCATAGGATGCACACATCAATCATGGCAAAATGACAAAAGTGCATGTTCGATAAGAATCAAACTAACATCACATAGCCTCTTCCAACAGCATTTCGGCTTTAAGATGAGCTCAAATGAAAATGATTCAATGAGATGAAATGATCTACTCATCGAGGCGTAATATTTTGACATATTACTCAGACGTAAACGGAGCTACGGTGCAAAGTTATGACATGATGAAAATGCAAAAATAAACATGTAAAAGACTTAGACGAAAATCGGGGAGGAGAAGTCAACCTCTCGTGGATCTGAGATCCGATCGCCATGAACCGAGCGGGCTGCGGCGGCTCGCTGGAACGACGCGAGGAGGGAGGAGAGGCCGGGCCGGAGGAGGAGGGGCCGAGGCGGGCCGGGCGGCGCGGGCGGCGGCCGGGCGCGGGCAAGGCCGGGCGCTAGGGGCGGCGGTGGTCTGGGTCGAGGCGGCCGGGCCGCGGAGGCGGGCTCGGCGGCCGGGCAGCCGGGCCGGAGGGCTCCTCAGACGGGCCTCAGCGGGCCGCTGGGTCGGGCGGCGGCGGGCGCGGAGTTGCCCACGCTAGCCCGCGATTCGCCGGTGGCGCGGGCGGACGTGTCCCGCCGTCCTGGATTCGGCCCGCATCGCCAAGGGGAGCGGGAGACTAGGGTTTCATCCGGATTTGGGAAGGGACCGATATTTATAGGTAGAAGGAGCTAGAAGCTCCAAATGGAGTGTAGTTTTACCACACGATCGTGATCCCGACAACGAGAGCATGGAAGTGACTTAGATGGGTTATTGGGCTGTTTTTGGAGGGGTGTTGGGCTGCAACTTAAAAGAGGCCTTTAGAGGTGCGTTAACCGCTGAGTACCAAACGAGCTCCAAATGACCAAACTTGACAGTGGTCTACGTGGTGTACCAAGGCCACTTGACAAACCTCGGTCCATTTCAAGAAAGTTTAGTACCCGCCACAAAAAATGTAAAAGGGGACGGGGGACATAGGAGTGCCGGATTGCAAAACGGACAACGGGAAAATGCTCAATCATGAGACTAACACGTATGCAAAAGCGATGCACATGATGACATGATATGAAATGCATGACATGGACAAAATGCAAAATGAAGAAAACCCAACCACGGAGGGAATATCATATCACAATGCCGAAAATGGCAAGAGTTGGAGTTACAAATATGGAAAGTTACATCCGGGTGTTACAACACTCCACCACTACAAGAGGATCTCGCCCCAGATCTAGGACCTGAAAGAACCCGATATTCGAACGAGGTGATCCTCGGCCCTGTGTGGCTTCTGCCGGAATGGTGTGGCCACTTCACTTTCAGGAATTTGATTGACTTGTTGCAGTCTTGCGCCTTTCTTCAAGAATAGCAACGGGTGCTCATGATAAGAGAGATCTTCTTGAGGTCAATTTCTTCAAGTTGATGGGTCCAGAGTCTTGAAGCACTTTGCGTTGTGACACGTGAAACACATCGACATTTGGCGGTTGGACGGAAGCTCGTTGATAGGCGAGATCGCTTTTGCCAATTATCTTGAAAGGACCCACGATCTAGGGGCAAGCTTCCCTTGATACCGGGTTAACGAAAGTGCCTTTCATTGAGAGACGCGAGGTAGACATGGTCTCCGATTTCAAAAGCCACATCACGGCTTTCATCATAATAGTTTTCCGACGCGATTGCGGCCTTTGAGATTCTCACAATGACTTTGCATATTTCTTCGGCTTCGGATCAAGTCGTCAAGAAGTTGGCGCTCACCTGCCTCGACCAATTGAGAGGAGTACGACACTTTCGCCATAGAGAATTTCAATGGGGCTTGCCCAACTCGCTTGGAAGCTGTTGTTGTAGGAGAACTCGCATATGGAAGACAATCTTCCCACTTCATACCGAAGGAAATGACACAAGCCCCGAGCATATCTTCAAGGATTTGATTGACTCGCCGACTTGGCCACTTGTTTGAGGATGGAAAGTGGCTGAAACAATGTTGGTGCCTATGGCCTTCCAAAAGAATCCCAAAACTTGGAGGTAAAGATGCTCCACGGTCTCAAGAGATCAATTGTGGAATGCCGCAAGGAGACAATCCCGAGGTGTATAGTTCGCCAACCGAGCTGCTGTGATGGATTCTTTGATAGGAAGAAAATGAGCCACTTTAGTAAGCTTGTCAATGACAACGAAGATAGCATCATTTCCACGCTTGACTTAGGGAAATCCATCATAAGTCCATCTCGATATGATCAAACTTCCATTCGAATAGCAAGAGGTTGGAGGAGACCACTGGTCGTGGTGTTCTCTTTCACTCTTCCAGACATCACACTCATTCATGAATTGAGCAATTTCCGCTTCATTCGAGTCCACCAATATGACTGCTTGAGGTCATGGTACATCTTCGCATTTCCGGAATGATAGAAGGAATTGTGTGCCTCGCTCATAATGACTTTACGAGATCACCCTTAGGAACCACAATCCGTCCTCAAGAAAAGAGTATATTTGTCATCAATGTGGAAGCACTTGTACTTGAATGCCCTTGTCGATACCACGCTTCACCTTTTTCACCATGGTATCCAGGAGTTGAGCCTCACGAATTTGGTCTTCCAAAGTAGGAGAGACTATGAGGTTGGCAAGAAAGCCTTGAGGAACAACTTGAAGATTCAACTTGAAAGCTTCACGAGATCCGTTGAAGGGCTTGAGGATTAAACTGCTAAGAAGCCTTCCCGCCAAAGCATCTGAATCACATTGGCCTTTGCCTGAGTATATTCAATACTTGGGTTGTACTCTTGAATCATTTCACCCATCGAGTTTGCTCGAGGTTGAGGTTGGGTTGAGGAAGATATACTTGAGGCTCTTGTGATCGGTGAATATGTCCACTTTCCTTCCCAACAAGAGATGTCTCCATGTTATTAATGCATGGACAACTGCCGCCAACTCAAGATCGTGAGGGGGTAGTTCTTTTCGAGGGCTTCAAATGACGAGAGGTATAGGCCACAACTCTTCTCTTGCATTAACACAAGACCGAGACCTTGAAGAGAAGCATCACAAAACTTCAATGGCTTGGATTCATCAGAGGAGTCAAGACAGAGCTGTGACGAAGTTTCTCTTTGAGAGTATGGAAAGCAACATCACACTGAGACCGACATACTTCACGGCTTCTCGAGGAGGTTGGAAAGAGGCTTTGCAATCTTGGAGAAATTCTCAACTAATCTTCGCAATAGCTTGCAAGACCAAGAAAATCATGGAGCTGGTTGACATTCGAGGAGGTTCCCAATTCACAACCGCACATCTTCTGGATTAACAGCGATGCCCTTTCGGAGATAATGTGACCAAGATAGAGAACTTCATCAAGCCAAAATTCACATTTGGAAAACTTTGATAGAATTGATGCTCTCCGAGCTTGTCTAGCACCAATCGCAAATGTTTGGCATGATCCTTCTTATTCTTGGAGAAGACCAAAATATCATCAAGATAGACCAAGACTAATTCATTGGTGTAGGGGTTGAAGATGAAGTTCATCATCGAGAATGTTGGAGGAGCATTGACAAGGCCAAAGACTTGACAAGATATTCATAAGAACCAAAGCTTGTTCTAAATGCTGTCTTGGGAATATCTTGTTCAATAATGCGAATTTGATGATAACCCATACGAGGTCAAGCTTGGAGAACACTTTAGCACCTTTGAGTTGCTCAAAAGCTCATTGATGTTGGGAAGTGGATACTTGTTCTTGATTGTCTTCTTATTCAATGGACGGTAATCGACGCAAATGGTCCGCGCCATCCTTCTTCCGGACAAAAAGAACACCACAACCCCAAGGAGATGAACTCGGTCCGATCAAACCTGACGCTCTTGTTCATCGAAGCTGCTTCTTCAATTCCTTCAGCTCATTAGGTCCAAGCTTGTATGGACGCTTAAACGGGTTCAAGCGTGCTCAAGATCGATAACTAACTCAATCGGCCGGTGAGGAGGCATTCCCGAAGCTCTTCCGAAAGACATCTTGGTACTCACAAACGATCGAATCGAGATAGCATCCAATTCGCCCTTCTCATTGAGAGAAAACAACCAAATGGTTTCATCACGAAGCATAGATGATCACATCATTAGAAGAGTGAGTCAATTGAATTTCCGCAGCACAATCAAGCTGAGCTTGTGCCGAGAAAGCCACCCATCCCGAGAATAAGATCAATATCCGAGTCACCAAGGACAATTGGTTTAGCCAGAAATCTATAGTCGCCATCTTGATACCGACATTCGGAACCAACAAACTAGAACTCATGTGCTTGCCCGGGAAACAATTGCTAGAGGTCTATCCAAAATTCAGTGAATCATTGAAAGGTCTTGACATGAAATGCGATGCACCAAAGATCAAATAAGACTTTTGCAGAATATCATTAATTGGAGATTACCCATTATCCATCAAGAGATTCCTCCGCTGAGCTGCATTCATCATATTCACCTTGGCATGCTTTGGATTATGCTTGACCACCGCATTGTGGAAGATTCACGGAGGAGGAGGGTAGGGCTTTTGGTTGAAGCATTTGTTCGATAGTGACCTTTTCACGACATTTGTTGCAAGTCACCGAGAGCGGACGGTGATAAGGAGCATTGACCTGGACTTGAGAATTAGACTTGTTCTCGATAGCGGTTGGGCGGTGGGAAGATCCACCACCACCGAGTTCTTCTCGATGGCCGACGGAACGAGGAGGAGGAAGGTAGAACTTCGCTGCTTAGCTGCCACTTGAGAGGAAGAAGAAGACTGAATGCATCCCCGATTCTCTTCTTAGAAGGTTCACATTTGGCTGGGCAGCCTCTTGCTTCAAAGGCTATGTTGTAGAATTCATCATACTTTTCTCGCTCAAAAGCACGAGAGCTAATTGCGATCTTCTCTGAGACCACCTTCCAATTGATAGATCATACTCTTTTCATCGACGCCTTGCTTAGCAAAGCGAGAAGTTCGAACTGGATATTGTATTGATATACGAATTTGCCTTGCTTGAGATTTGGAACTCCTCACGCTGCTCTCAACAACACTTTTGGAATGTGGTGAGCTTGAAGTCTCGGCAACTCATCCTGTAATTACACGATCCTCTCGAATCTTTGTATTGCCGGTACCACCGCAGCTTGGTCCTTGAGTTGAAACGGCAAACTTGACAAAGTCCTCGGTCCGACATTGCTACATTCAAAATGTTTGCAGATGTCCACAAGCCAATCGTCGGCCTGGCCTCATACGTAAACCGAAAGACTTCGCTGATTAGCAAGGAACTGATTGAGGGTAGCAAAAGTGCTGATTGTTGCCTTGACCTTGATTTCTTGATTGCCTTGCCCTTGGGTACGCTTCTGCAAGAGTTGCAAAATCATCCGAGCATTTGCATTGGTGGCTGCCATGATAGTTGCCATGCCTCCGGAGGCGGAGGTGGAGGTGGAGGGTCTGACCGACTCCCATCATTATGCTCGGATTCAGACGCGCATGGAGCCATCCTCAAGAGGGTGACATCCGTTAGCACTTTGATAGATGATAGACAAGTTGAATCAACGGATAGAAATTGCAACATATAGTCTTCACAATAAACATTCAACAAGGATGAACGAATGAATTCCAAAGCTAACATCACACGCCCATTAAGGTGAGAAGCCACTTGATTAAGGGTTGATGAAAAAATAACAAGGTACGATCGAACAAATAAGTGGTAAGGATTACCCAATCACAAACCAAATATTCAAGGGAAGAAATGCTAAGAGCTACTTGAATCCCACCTATAAACTCCCAAACTTTCTCGTTATGCAACTGGTGTTGGGGATACAGTGACACAAAATATATCACCCAAACTAACAATACCTAGATCCAACCGTATCCATCCACAACACATAACCAAGAAACCTTCGAAATCGTGGTACCGACCTTCAAAACATCCGTTATACGAGTCATGGCAATACTCCCGAGCTCGCCCAAAGATCAAGTTATCGGGTTATCTCACCAACAACGTACAAAAGAGATTATGTCGGCAAAGCTCGTATTCCAATCGCAACGATAAAATTGTGATGACAACACCTGGAGCTCAACTCCCGGACACCGCCACAACCCCTAAATGTCGAGGCACCAAGAACAATGTTCTGCCACAAAACCATCGGAACGATTCCAAGATACCCGGTGATCCCAAAATTTTTTAAGTGAAATTTGAGGAGAGGAGAGTCAAAACTTCTACGCCAGAGACCTCACCAGAAGTAAG
This sequence comes from Aegilops longissima, assembly GCA_021605205.1. Taxonomy (NCBI): domain Eukaryota; kingdom Viridiplantae; phylum Streptophyta; class Magnoliopsida; order Poales; family Poaceae; genus Aegilops; species Aegilops longissima. The sequence goes on along the minus strand of JAHIAM010015493.1, from coordinate 2,027 downwards.
GACCGGGAGTAAAAGAATCCTACTCCGATATAAATAATCCTAAGACTCAAAACATTTTTGTTCTAGACTCAACAACGCCAAAGAACAATCCAAGGGCCCTAAGTCGGATGGCTCGACACTAACTTGTACCTCGATGCGGCTATATCTCCCACGGTCAAAGCACGACTTAGAGGCATAACCGCATTGAAAGCAATGTCGCAAGGAGGTAATCTTCACACAACCCATGTAATACATAAGGGAAAGAGATACATAGTTGGCTTACAATGCCACTTCACACAATACATAAATAAACATCCATCATCCAGTACACTCAAGGTCCGACTACGGAACCAAAATAAAAGAAGACTACCCCAAATGTTACAAGATCCTCGATCGTCCCAACTGGCTCCACTACTGATCATCAGGAAAAGACATAGTAACGACCACGCCTCGTCGAACTCCCACTTGAGCTCGGCTGCATCATCTGGACCGCATCGCTGGCACCTGCAACTGTTTTGGTAGAATCTGTGAGTCACGGGCTCAGCAATCTCACACCCGCGAGATCAAGACTATTTAAGCTTATAGGAAGGACAGAGTTGTGAGGTGGAGCTCAGCAGTTTACTAGCATATATGGTGGCTACATTCGCAAAAGAGAGCGAAGAGAAGAAAGGCACTCCGTGAAGCTAGTAGCGATCAAGAAGTGATCCCAAACTACTTACGCCAAACATAACTCCAACACTGTTCACTTCCCGACCCGAGAAGAGACCATCACGGTTACACACGCGTTGATGGTTATTAATTAAGGTCAACTTCGGTTTTCTACAACCGACATTAACAAATTCCCATCGCCTCATAACCGCCGGCACGGAAAGATAATAACCTCGCAGGGTGTCCCAACTTAGCCCATTATAAGCTCTCACGGTCAATGAAGGATATTCCTTCACCGAAGACCCGATCAGTCTTGGAATCCGGACTACAAGACATTTCGACAAAGAATAAACAAGACCAAAGAAGCCGCCGATTGTGCCGACAACCCGATAGGAGCTGCACATATCTCGCTCTCGTGGCACATCCGGATAGGTCAGCCTTAAGTAAAACCAGCCCTGAAGTTCCCTGGTGGCCCCAGCGTCGTTCGGGCCAGCACTAAGGAGCACCGTCCGGGGATTAATAAAATGACCTCGGCTCGCAAAACCCGGGGAAAAGGCTTAGGTGGCAAATGGTAAAACCAATGTTGGGCCTTGCCGGAGGAGTCTTATTCAAAGCGAATGTCAAGGGGTCCCATAAATCACCCAACCGTAAGGAACGCTAAATCAAGGAACATAACACCGGTATGAGGAAACTAGGGCGGCAAGAGGAACAAAACACTAGGCATAAGGCCGAGTCTTCCACCCTTTACCAAGTATATAGATGCATTAATTAAGCAATAGATATTGTGATTCCCAACAAGTAAACATGTTCCAACAAGGAACAACATCTCCATGTTCCAACAAGGAACAAACTTCATCTTCACCGCAACTAACAACGCTATAAGAGGGGCGAGCAAAGCGGTAACATAGCCAATCAACGGTTTGCTAGGAAAGGATGGTTAGAGGTTTGACATGGCAATATGGGAGGCATGATAAGCAAGTGATAGGCATCAGAGCATAGGCATAGCAAAAGAGCGAGCATCTAGCAAGCAAAGATAGAAGTGATTTCGAGGGTATGGTCATCTTGCTCGCAAGGTTCTCGAGTTGTCGAAAGCTTGATCCTCGTAAGCATTTCAACAGGCCTCCTCACGCTCGCCTCCCCCCCCAAAGCAAGAACACAAACAATGGAACCCAATAAATCACGGTGCAATGCACAAGCAACAATGAAAACATCATGATATGCGATGTGATATGCAATGCGAGGTTGGAAGGAAAATGATGAACCAGGCATCAACTTGGCAAACCAAGTATGCCGCTGAAAGGTGAGATGATTTCGTTGAAATCGATATAAAGATCACCGAATCGGATGCAGGTTTGCAAATGACAAAAAACAAGAATGACAAAATGCCATTAACAACATGA
>JAHIAM010015491.1:0-18579 GCA_021605205.1 Aegilops longissima | reverse complement strand
CATGCGGGCGATCGAAGGGACCATCATGAACTTCTGCTACCAGATAATCTCAAAGATTGGGCCGCGAGCTTGTCGGCAGTCCAGACGCGGACTCGTGATAAGAATTCTTTTCGTGATCCAAATGGAGTTTATAACATCATCCATCAAGATGTCCTTCATACCTCGGGCAGTTCTTCCTCGATATCAACCGTCCAACAAAGCTGAGATAGATGAAATGCTACAAATGCAGGTGACAACGATCATGATTTCATGACCATCACGACAGACGGCGGCTTCATCCACGCCTCCCCTCGTCTGGACGAGTCGAGTCGAAAAGTAGTGATGTGTAGTTTCAAACATTGATTAGCTCATGTTGTAATTAAACTTTAATGAATTCGATGTCTCTTTGGTTTGGACAATCGCTCAACTTAGATGTAATTGATGCTATTTATTAGTAGGACCATGAATCGTGCTATTAATGTCTTGCTTTTTTTTTCGATCCTTTTGTTGCATACTTACATATTGCTTATGTATTGTCTCGTTGTTTGGCTTCTAGATAGAGATGCCGTCAGATATCGTGGTACAAGGGTAAGGTTCCTGGAGTCTACGACGATCGGGAGGAGGTCGGAGACAGGTTCACCGCTTCAGCTGTATACAGCTACAAAGGGTACACCACTAGGGCGGAGGCCGATCTAGATATGCCCGCCATCTAGCGAGAGAGGAGGGAGCGTTGAGGAACCGGATGAGGATTAGTTTGATCGCGATGATGCTCATCGTGATGACCACAACCCTCTTTATGTGATGGTAGTTTAGATGATCGACATCGACTTGTAATGTGAAGACAAACTCGATACTTGCGGTCTTGAGACTTGTAATGTTTTATCTTTGTTCGGTCTTTTTGAATTTGGAGACTAATATGATGAATTGTATTCGAGACTAATCTTCTATTGTATTCGATGAATCTGATGTTGCTAAAAGCCGCTGTTCATATTCTGTCCAATAATATATTTTGTAACCTCAGCAAAAATCAGAAAAGCAAAAAAAACCAAATATTCAGATTAATGGCGTGATCAAGGCAAGAGTGCGCCATTAGTATGCTCAGAACGCCTCGATGCGCTATATCTCCCACGGTCGGGCACCGACTTAGAGGCATAACCGCATTGAAAGCAATGTCGCAAGTGAGGTAATCTTCACACAACCCATGTAATACATAAGGGAAAAAGATACATAGTTGGCTTACAATCGCCACTTCACACAATACATGAGTAAAACATTACATCATACAGATACAATCAAGGTCCGACTACGGAACCAAAATAAAAGAAGACTACCCCAAATGCTACACATGATCCCCGATCGTCCCAACTGGCTCCACTATCGATCAACTGAAACGAAACAACACAATGAACAAGATCTTCATCGAGCTCCTCCTTGAGCTCGTGCATCACCGCACGGTTTCATCGGCACCGCAAACTGGTTTTGAAGTATCTGTGAGTCACGGGACTCAGCAATCTCACACCCGCGAGATCAAGACTATTTAAGCTTAAAGGTAGGGCAGGTAGTGAGGTGGAGCTGCAGCAAGTTTACCAGCATATATGGTGGCTAACATACGCAAAAGAGAGCGAGAAGAGAAGGCAAAGCACGGTCGAACAACTATGATCAAGAAGTGATCCTGAAACTACTTACGCCAAACATAACTCCAACACCGTGTTCACTTCCCTGACCACCGAGAAGAGACCATCACGGTTACACACGCCGTTGGTGTATTTTAATTAAGATCAACTTCGGTTTTCTACAACCGACATTAACAAATTCCCATCTGCCACATAACCGCTGCACGGCTGAAAGTTCAAACCCCGCAGGGTGTCCCAACTTAGCCCATGATAAGCTCGCGATCAACGAAGGATATTCTTCTCCCCGAAGACCCGATCAGTCTCGAATCCTGCCACAAGACATTTCACAGCAATAAAACAAGACCAGAAGCCGCCTGATGTGCCGACAATCCTGATAGGAGCTGCACATATCTCGTCTCGTGGCACACCGGATGAGACAGACGCCGAGTAAAATAAACCTCTGTTGCCACGAGGGGCCTCAGACATCGCCGTTTGGACCAGCACTTAAGGAGAACTGGCCCGGGCTAAATAAAGATGACCCTCGGCTCCTAAACCCAAGGGAAAAGGGCATAGGTGAGGCAAATGGTAAAACCAATGTTGGGCCTTGCTGAAAAGTCTTATTCAAAGCGAACTGTCAAGGGGTCCCATAAATCACCCGACCGCAAGTAGGGACGCAAAATCCGGGAACATAACACCGTATGACGGAAACTAGGGCGGCAAGAGGAACAAAACACTGCATAAGGCCGAGCCTTCCACCCTTTACCAAGTATATAGATGCATTAATTAAATAAGATATATTGTGATATCCCAACAAGTAAACATGTTCCAACAAGGAACAACATCTCCATGTTCCAACAAGGAACAAACTTCATCTTCACCGCAACTAACAACGCTATAAGAGGGGCTGAGCAAAGCGGTAACATAGCCAAACAACGGTTTGCTAGGAAGGGATGGTTAGAGGTTTGACATGGCAATGTGGGAGGCATGATATAGCAAGTGGTAGGCATCGAGCATAGGCATAGCAAAAGAGCGAGCAACTAGCAAGCAAAGATAGAAGTGATTTCGAGGGTATGGTCATCTTGCCTGAAATCCCGCAAGGAAGAAGAACGAATCCATGAAGAAGACAAACGGACGAGGTCGAACGAATCTCACAACTCCGAACGAAACCAAGCTAACGAGAAAAGCAAACCGAAAGAAACAAACAACATAGTAAACACACAATCACATAAACATGGCATGATGCACAATCAAGTATGATGCATGTCCGTTTAAAGAGGCATGGCATGGCAAAGTGCAACAAACAACACTACAAGTAATGGAGCTCAATATGCAACGAGTTGCATATTGACAAAACACCACATCAATTATTTAGTTCTCTCCCGATTAGGTACCCAACAATATTAAATGTTATTAAACATGGCAAGAGGTGAAGCATAATGAAACTACCTATCTAGGCAAGTTTAAATGAGGCCGAAACAACAAACAACAATTCCGTAAAATCCTCATATGCAAATTTATGGATTCGGAACAGATCTGACCTAAAGCATATTTTAGAGTTGTTAAACATGCAAAGTAAAGTGTACCATGTTAAACTAGGCATTTTTCACCCCATTTACATATATAATTTATTTAAACCGAGCTACGGTTATTTAGTTATGAAATAAATCATTTTAGCATGGCATTTAAGCAAATTAATGCAAACAACAATTATAAACATTTAAATGTTGTTATCATGATGCGGATGACATGTGCAAGTTTTATGCAATTTTATGAAAACGCTGACAAGAGCATGTTATGAAGCATTGTGTCACCGTATGAAGAAAAAGGTGCCACGACAACGAATCGAAAATGGTGCCACGGCAACATATCGGTTCCGATAACTCGATTGAGATATCGGCGCAAAGGAAAGCGTGACGAAGCGAATGCAAGGATGGTGGGTGCTCCTTATTACCGGTTCCCACGGAACGATGGCATGGCAAAAGAGGGCATCGCAAGAACAATTCGATCACGGTCGGTCATCTCGGGTTATACCTTCGAACGCTCAAACGGCGGGTCGAAGTTTCGGAGGGAAGTAGTGGTTCACGCTTTTCGAGGGAAGTAGACGCTCGCGATGATCGCCGAGGGAAGTAGTGGTACACGGCGACGTAGAGGAAGTAGTGTTTCACGCTCGTCATCGAGGTACTTGACGGTCCGAATCCTTCGGGTTGTCGTGGTACTTGTCGCCTCTCGCTGATGGTAGTCGACACGGCGAGGGGAAGTAGACGTCATGTCCCGTGGTACATTCGGGGTCGGAAGTAGTTGTTCGAGTCCCGTGGATGTTCGGGTTCCACGGGTCTTCGAGGGTCGACGAGTGTTACACGACATTTCGATGTTCAAAGAAGGACTCGAGCGATCCGCATGTCTCCGGGCCGACGGTAGTGGTACTTGACGATCACGAGTCGAACTCCGGGTCATAACCGGCGGGGAACTGGTGGTAAAACAGGTAGTCGATCTTGACGGAACTGAATGACTTGGTGGTAGTCGTGGTACTTGTCGCATCCACGCCAACTTCACGGCCTCGCTGACTGGTGCTTCTAATAATTGGCGCCAACAGCAACAGGGCGCGCGCTGTTGGGACTTGAGCGATGTGAGCGAGGCTGGCGGCGCGACGGGAGGTAGTGGAGGCGCTGGTCGATGAGGCCGGGCGCCGATGCGGGGGCCTGCGGAACGGGCAGAGGCGGGGCAGGGTCACATCTGAACGCCGGGGACTCAGGCATCGGGCGGCCATGGCCGCAGTGGCCTCCCGAGGTGGGACGAGGAGAAGGAGGAGCGGGGACGGCTGGCTCGGAGCTGCAGAGGAGGCGCAGGACAGAGGAGAGTCCGGGAGGGCCAAGGAGGCACGGAGGTCGGGCCGAGATGGACGGAGGCGAGAGCAAGGGAGGAACAAGGAGGCGACGAGGCGAGGGGCGCTGTAGAGGAGGAGGCAGAGCGAGGAGGACGGGCACCGGCCTCGGGATGGCTGCGGCGACGAGGTAGGTCGAGGGGTCCGGCTGAGGAGAGCTTGAGGCGCGGGCGAGGAGGGTTGAGGCGCGGGAACGGGTGGCGCCAGTGGAGGAGGACGAGGGAGAGGGGATCGAGCTGGAGGCGCCAGGAGAGGCGAGAGGGATCGGAGATCGAGAGGAGGGGGCAGAGATCGAGGGGAAAGGGAGAGGGCGGCGGGAGGAGGATCGAGAGGATGCGGTGCGGCGCTAGGGGAGGACGAGGGAGATGGATCGAGGCTAGGGGTAGCGACATGCCTCTTGGGCTAGGGTTAGTCGGCCACAGAGGGGCTTGGAAGCCGGGCCTTGGAGGCGCTAGAGGCTAGGCCTTAGAGGCCGGGCCGGAGGAAAGAAAGGCCGAGGCCTGGCTGGGATCTCTCTCTTACTCTAATTTAGCGTATTTTCTTTTAGCGTAAAGAGATAAAGAGAAAGAGAGGGATAGGGAAAGGATTTGGGAACGAGGACAATTTTCCGGACTCATAAAATATGAGGAATTTAACAAAATGGCCCAAGGATTTTGGTGAACTCCGAAAATGATGAAAGAAATATTGGCAAGGTTTGGAGGCCAAACTTGAAGCAGAAAGGGCATTGATTTATTTGCAAGTGGGTTATGGTGAATTCCAAATAAATGGAATAATTTTAATATAGCTCCCTAATATATTGGGAGGATATGTTATAAAGAGAAGTCACCTTCCTCGATTTAAATGGATCGAGAATCCATGCAATTTATTTAGAAGAGTTTTTAAAAAATAATGATATGATGGCATGATGAGATGATGCAATGCAAGAGATGACATGATGAATGCTCAAACAAAACAAATCACACGACAAAACTCGAAACCCTAGAAGGCAATCAAGCTCCGGTCTTGGGGCCACAACACTCCACCATTACGAGAGGATCTCGCCCCGAGATCTAGGATGGCACCGGAGAAAACGGGAGAGGAAGAGGTAAAACAAAGTTGCTTCTGACAAACGAAAGTGAAACCAAAGAACCTCGAGAGGTTGAACAAGATGAAAGAAAGAAAACAACGAAGATGAAGAAAGTTGAAAACACTCTGCTAGAAAAGAGGAACAAGGATACGACGAGAACCAAGAGGTTAAGTGATAAGATAGATATTGAAACCACTCCAGTTAAAACTAGATCGAGAAGGAATAAGATTGATAAAATTTGGGCAGCAGTCCACTAAAAGAAGAAGGAATTAGAATCATGAACTGGTCAAGATGAAAGCACCTGATGAGACTTGAAGAGGATGACACAACCTCCTTAAATGGATAATGCAAGAAAAGAACATGATCTTGGCAAAACGAGACGATGGGTCAAGAGAGCAACATCACAATGCCTTCAAACGAAAGAATAGAATCTAGATTGTTGGGATAAAGGGATGGAGAAGAAAATGACAACTTCTACCACAAATGAATTTGAATGAAGCATCCTTGCAACGAAGGATAGAACGGAGTTGTTTGGAAAACAACAACGGTAAGAATAAGATTGTAGTGGGCTTATGAAAAACATCTCAAAATTATGAGGTGAGCTTCTGCCACCAACGGAAACAAATAATTGGATTTATATCAACAAGGAGACGAGAAACTTATTTCACCAGGAGGATAAATGAAGAACTTGGGTCCTTTATAAGCACCATAAATAGCAACAATCCTTAGGGAAAGCTTTAGGTGAAATATAGCCCAAGACAACTCCAATGAAGAGATTGATGGATTTAAATATCTCATTCTTGACAACAAGTGAATCATGAAACATGAACTCAAATTGTCGAGAATGACATAACACCACCTCAAATGATAAGGTAGAACGAATTACACTTCGGAATGCAAGAAGAAGAATACTTGAACTCCTCAAAACAAAACATGTGTTGAGCACCATGTTTATTTTAGAGTATAGCTTATGGATCATAACTCCGAGAGAAATCTTGAAGAACAATTGAAGAATGAAAGGAATCCTTGAGGAAACATCATGTAGAGCCTCCATGAAGAACTCCGTAATGAAAAGGATGATAAAAGGAAGAGAAGTTGACAACACAAGGTGAAGCCTTGCAAAGGATAAGATGAAGCTTTGAAATGATATAGCCGAGAAAGCTTGGAACTCCGGAAAGAAAAGATGAAGCATCTGAAATCAAGAATTTTGATGAACAAACCGAAGAGATGAACACTTAGAATTGAGAAATTGATACCATTACGAACTCCGAAGAATGAATCAATCACTTGAATGAAACAATTACAAGAATTATGCTATCCGATTCACCAATTTAGATTGATGACAAGCAACGGATTAGGCATACCACTTATTCTCATTGAGAAATGATTACAGATAGAGATATAGCAAAACTTGGGAAGGTCTTCAACGAACCACCGTAGGATTTGGAAAGAAAGAGTTGAACGCTTGAATGAATAACGAAGGAAGATGAACTCTAGAACGAACCAAACTAATAGACTTGAAAATGCAACGTCAAGACAAAAGAATTTCACAACCGGAAGAATTATGAGAGGATGGCATGATGCTTGAGATGAATTTAGAAGACATGAGAACGCAAGAGATCAGAGAACTGATTAGTGAATACTTGAATGATGCAAGAATGACGATGATTTGGAACATCACGATGAATTATTGAAGCTGGAATGAAAATTAGAAAGGTTGAACCAACAATGAAAATAATTTGGAAGATCTTGGAGAAAACCAAGACTGATGATAATTCATTCTTACGCCAAACTTTGAAAAGAATTTGAGAATCGCTCCGAAAATTAGAAGAGTCGTAAGATCCTCGAAAAGACCTGTGGGTTAGGGCCCACTCAAAAGAACCACCGCTGAACAATTGTTTGAAAGGAGGTTGCACCGTTGAATTAAATGGCTTGAATGAGATAATTATCTCAAATAGCTTGAAAGGATTAAGAATGGAAACAGAATCTTCCGAGATATCTTCAACACTCCTAACAAATGAATAGTGAGAAGTGAATGATTAATTGATGCACCGACATGAGAAAGCATTTGAAACGAGGAAGGAGAATATGATCAACACCGAAACTTGACTTAAATCCACCGGAGAAGAAAATTAGAATGGAACAATGATAAGGTTAAAGCTTCCTTAGCGCCTTCATGAGAAATCACCGATAAAACATTAAAGGAAAAGAATGAAGAAACTTAACCCAAAAAAATGGATACTTGATTAAGAAATCTGAGTCCTTGAAGAAAAGGGTGGAGGGCGGAAAACAAAGGCAACTTGGGTCGGATGAAACAAACACCGTTGAGAAAAAGCTTAGAATTGATCTTGCAAATGTTGGAATGATCGGATCCACTTGAAGAGAAGCACGCCGTTGAGAAAAGAATTGACATGACAAGTTCGATGATCAAGAAGGATTAGTATTCACATAGCAATATGAGAACACCATTTAGGAAAGGTATGGAATCAACACTTGACATTCAAGCAACTTGAATACCACAAAACAAAACAAAACAAAGGATTTGGCTTCAAGAATGAGCCGAACAAACACATGATAGAGATTTTACCTAAAGTGTTCGTGGGGCCCAACGACACGACGACATGTGACAAACAAGACGCCCCCGAATCAGCATAGCCAAGGATTCTTTAATCCCCATCAGAATCGATGAATGGGCGGACCACTAGACGTTGAACCCCAATCTCATTCTACATCCGGGAAAGAATATCTTGAAGCTACTAGAGTTCCCACCTATAAACTCCCAAACTTTCTCGGTTATGCAATCTGGTGTTGGGGATACAGGGACACAAAATATATCACCCAAACTAACAATACCTAGATCCAAATTGATCCATCCTTCAACACATAACCAAGAAATCCTCGAAATCATGTAATTCGACCTTCAAAAACATCCGTTATACAAGTCATGGCAATACTCCCGCACTCGCCACAAGATCGGGCTATCGTGGTTATCTCACCAACAACTGCACAAAAGAGATTTCGATGTCGGCAAAACTCGTATTCCAGAATCGCAACGATAAAATTGTGACGACAACACCTCGAGCTCAACTCCCGGACACCGCCACAACCCCTAAATGTCGAGGCACCAAGAACAATGTTCTCGCCACAAAACCATCGGAACGATTCCAAGATACCCACGTGATCCTAAAAAATTTTAGTGAAATTTGAGGAGAGAAAGTCAAAACTCTACGCCAGATACCTCACCAGAGCGATTTAAGGACCGAGGAGTAAAAGAATCCTACTCCGATATATATAATCCTAAGACTCAAAACATTTTCCATTCTAGACTCAACAACGCCAAAAACAATCAAGTAGGGGCTCTTAAGTCGGGAAGGCTCGATTACCAACTTGTAACGCCTCGATGCGGCTATATCTCCCACGGTCGGCACGACTTAGAGGCATAACCGCATTGAAAGCAATGTCGCAAGTGAGGTAATCTTCACACAACCCATGTAATACATAAGGAAAAGATACATAGTTGGCTTACAATCGCCACTTCACACAATACATGAGTAAAACATTACATCATACAGATACAATCAAGGTCCGACTACGGAACCAAAATAAAAGAAGACTACCCCAAATGCTACACAGATCCCCGATCGTCCCAACTGGGCTCCACTATCGATCGACTCAAACGAAACAACACAATGAACAAGATCTTCATCGAGCTCCTCCTTGAGCTCGATGCATCACCGCACGGTTTCATCGGCACCGCAAACTGGTTTTGAAGTATCTGTGAGTCACGGGACTCAAAGCAATCTCACACCCGCGAGATCAAGACTATTTAAGCTTAAAGGTAGGACAGGGTAGTGAGGTGGAGCTGCAGCAAGTTTACCAGCATATATGGTGGCTAACATACGCAAAAGAGAGCGAGAAGAGGAGGCAAAGCACGGTCGAACAACTATGATCAAGAAGTGATCCCAAACTACTTACGCCAAACATAACTCCAACATCGCAGTTCACTCTCGACCACGAGAAGAGACCATCACGGTTACACACGCGTTGGTGTATTTTAATTAAGATCAACTTCGGTTTTCTACAACCGACATTAACAAATTCCCATCTGCCACATAACCGCGGGCACGGCTTTCGAAAGTTCAAACCCTGCAGGGTGTCCCAACTTAGCCCATGATAAGCTCTCGCGATCAACGAAGGATATTCTTCTCCCCGAAGACCCGATCAGTCTCGAATCCTGCCACAAGACATTTCACAGCAATAAAACAAGACCAGAAGCCACCGATGTGCCGACAACCCGATAGGAGCTGCACATATCTCGCTCAGGCACACCGATGAGCCATCCGTCGAGTAAAACCAAACCTCAAGTTGCCACGAGGGGCCCCGGACATCGCCGTTTCGGGCCAGCACTTAGAGGAGAACCGTCCGGGGGCTAATAAAGATGACCTTGGGCCCGAAACCCAAGGGAAAAAGGGCATAGGTGAGGCAAATGGTAAAACCAATGTTGGGCCTTGCCGGAAAAGTCTTATTCAAAGCGAACTGTCAAGGGGTCCCATAAATCACCCGACCGCTTAGGGACGCAAAATCCGGGAACATAACACCGTATGACGGAAACTAGGGCGGCAAGAGGGAACAAAACACTGCATAAGGCCGAGCCTTCCACCCTTTACCAAGTATATAGATGCATTAATTAGATAAGATATATTGTGATATCCCAACAAGTAAACATGTTCCAACAAGGAACAAAATCTCCATGTTCCAACAAGGAACAAACTTCATCTTCACCGCAACTAACAACGCTATAAGAGGGCTGAGCAAAGCGGTAACATAGCCAAACAACGGTTTGCTAGGAAAGGATGGTTAGAGGTTTGACATGGCAACATGGGAGGCATGATATAGCAAGTGGTAGGCATCGAGCATAGGCATAGCAAAAGAGCGAGCAACTAGCAAGCAAAGATAGAAGTGATTTCGAGGGTATGGTCATCTTGCCTGAAATCCCGCAAGGAAGAAGAACGAATCCATGAAGAAGACAAACGGACGAGGTCGAATGAATCCTCACAACTCCGAACGAAACCGGCTAACGAGAGAAGCAAACCGAAACAAACAAACAACATAGTAAACAACCATCACATAAACATGGCATGATGCACAACCAAGTATGATGCATGTCCGACGAAAGAGGCATGGCATGGCAAAGTGCACAAACAACACTACAAATTAATGGAGCTCAATATGCAACGGGTTGCATATTGACAAAACACCACAACAATTATTTAGTTCTACTCCCGATTAGGTACCCAACAATATTAAATGTTATTAAACATGGCAAGAGGTGAAGCATAATGAAACTACCTATCTAGGCAAGTTTAAATGAGGCCGAAACAACTAACAACAATTCCGAAAATCCTCATATGCAAATTATGAATTTGGAACAGATCTGACCTAAACACATATTTTAGAGTTGTTAAACATGCAAAGTAAAGTGTACCATGTTAAACTAGGCATTTTTCTACCCCATTTACATATATAATTTATTTAAACCGAAAGTTACGGTTGTTAAGTTATGAAATAAATCATTTTAGCATGACATTAAAGCAAATTAATGCAAACAACAATTATAAACATTTAAATGTTGTTATCATGATGCGGATGACATGTGCAAGTTTTATGCAATTTTTATGAAAATGTTGACAAGAGCATGTAAGAAGCATTGTGTCACCGCAGGAACGAAAAGGGTGCCACGGCAACGAATCGAGAATGGTGCCACGGCAACATATCGGTTCCGATAACTCGATTGAGATATCGGCGCAAAGGAAAGTGACGGAAGCGAGTCATGCAAGGATGGTGGGTGCTCCGGATTACCGGGTTCCCACGGAACGATGGCATGGCAAAAGAGGGGCATCGCAAGGATGATTCGATCACGGTCGGTCGCCACGGGTTATACCTTCGAACGCTCAAACGGGACGGGTCGGAGCGGAAGTAGTGGTTCACGCTTCGAGGGAAGTAGACGCTCGTTTCGCGGCGATCGCCGAGGGAAGTAGTGGTACACGGCGACGGTAGAGGAAGTAGTGTTTCACGCTCATATCGAAGAGGTACTTGACGGGTCCGGAATTTTTCGGGTTGTCGGGTACTGCGGTCTCGCTGATACTAGTCGCCTCGCGAGGGGAAGTAGACGCTCGGGTTCGATGGTAGTGGTAGACGCCATCGGAAGTAGTTGTTCGCGTCCCGTGGATGTTCGGGTTCCACGGGTCTTCGAGGGTCGACGGTAGTGTTACACGCTCGATGTTCAAAGAAGGACTTGGCGATCCGATGTCTCCGGGTCGACTCGAGTGGTACTTGACGATCACGCCGTCGAACTTGGCGCTCCGGCGGGGAACTCCGAGGTCATAACCGTAGTCGATCTTGACGGAACTGAATGACCTCGAGGGTCTCGTGGTACTTGTCGATCCACGCAGAACTTCACGGCCTACTTTGGGTACTTGGCGAAAATCTCGAGACGAGGCGTTACAGACGCCAACAAAGAATAGGGCGCGCTTGTTGGTCCAAAAGAACAAGACCAAGGCCGGGAGGGATTTGGCGCTGGTCGGGGAGGTAGTGGAGATGCGCCCTCCTCCCCGCCGAACGGGCAGTCGGGCAGGGGGCACGGAGTCCCCGGCCGGTGGGACGAGGCGGCCGAACGGAGGGGCCACGGGCGATCAGAGGTGGTCGCAGCGAGGCGAGGGCGACGAGGAGAAGGACGGCGGGGCGAGGCCGCAGTGCAACCGAGGGGGCAGGAACAGAGGAGAGTCCGACGAGGCCAAGGAGGCACGGCGTCGGGGTCCTGAGATGGACGGGCCGAACGGAGGCGGAGCAAGGGGAGGAACAAGGAGGCGCGGTGATGGCTTCTGGTAGACGAGGAAGGCGACGAGGACGGGCACCGGAGAAGGGATGGCGCCTCGTCGAGGAGGCGAGGAGGTTTGAGGACGGGCGCAGGAGGCCTGAGGCGCGGGGTCCGCCTGGTGGCGAGGCTTGAGGGGCTCGGCGGGGCGCCGCCAAGGAGGCGAAAGTAGCAAGGCCTAAGGAGGACGAGAGGGAGAGGGGGATCGAGAGAGGGGGGCGAGGGGATCGGGCGCAGGCGCGGAGAGATCGAGGGGAAGGAGAGATGGGCGGCGCTAGGAGGAGGACGAGGGAGATGGATCGGGCTAGGTAGGAGCGAGGCAGGCCTCTGGGCCGACTAGGTCATCCACATGGCTGGCCTTGGAAGCCGGGCCCAGAGGGAGGCGCTTAGGAGGGCTTGGGCCGGTCCGGAGGCTAGGCTGAAAGAAATGGAGAAAGGCCTGGTTGATCTCTTCTCTCCTCTCTTACTCTAATATTTTCTTTAAAGAAAACAGATAAAGAGAAGAAAAGAAAGAGAGGGTTGGGGAAAGGATTTGGGAACGAGGACAATTTTCCCGGCTCATAAAAATATGAGGAATTTAACAAAATGGCCCGAGGATTTTGGTGAACTCCGAAAATGATGAAAGAAATAATGGCAAGGTTTGGAGGCCAAACTTGAAGCAGTAAAAGGCATTGGATTTATTTGCAAGGGGTTATGGTGAATTCCAAATAAATGGAATTATTTTTAATATAGCCCTAATAATATTGGGAGGATATGTTATAAAGAGAAGTCACCTTTCCTCGATTTAAATGGATCGAGATCCATGCAATTTATTTAGAAGAGTTTTAAAAAATAATGATATGATGGCATGATGAGATGATGCAATGCAAGAGATGACATGATGAATGCTCAAAAACAAATCACACGACAAAACTCGAAACAAGGCAATCAAGCTCCGGTCTTGGGGGCCACAATGCCAAAGGATACTAATGGCGATCAAGGCAGAGGCGCCATTAGTGTGACAAAGCACATGGTTACTATGGGGAGCCTAATGGCGATGGAGTTACATACTAATGGCGACGCCACGCGCCGATTAAATACTTTATGGTGCGCCATTAGAAAAATTTAATCGCGTTTTACTGATAATGGCGCACCGTAGCGCCATTAGTAGGCAAAACCGTGCGCCATTAGCACGCCTTTATCAAGTAGCGGATCACTCCCCTTATTCCGGGATTCCCATCAATAAGGACGCAGTAGCCCAACCGCGTTCGCTGGCACGCCTCTATCAAAGGCGCAGTCCTAATCAACCACGGGAGGGCTCTGGTATTCAACCTCTTTATAATGAGACCAAGGTCCTCTTCCTTTTACACCCTCCATCGAAGTTCGCCGCTGCTTCGAAGTTCTAACACCCAAAGCTTCAGATTTAGGCACTTCGGATCTTCGACGATGTCCGCCCACCAGCTTGGCCGATGGATGGCTTCTTCCGCCAGAAGAAGATGTGCTAAAGCTGCGAGACGCCTGTATCTAACCGCGAGATTTCACATAGGCTGCCTTCTCCAGGCAGGTCATTCCCACTCCCGAGCCCGGCGAGAGCGTGGTGTTCGTGGTCACACTTCCTTCGGGTTTAGGCTTCCGACGGATCCCTTTGTGCGGGGCTCATGTTTTATTATGGGCTGATTTCCATGACTTGAATTGAGTCCATCCTCCATATCTCGTCATTCATTGTCGATGTGAGGCCTTCCTCCATATTACCCTCACTTTGGATTGTGGCTCAAGACCTTCAAGGTGGAGCCAAAGATGATCGAGGGGCAGCAAGCAGAGGCGGAGGGGCGGTCATAAGCAAGTGTGCTGATGCTCCGGGCCCGAGGGATCTTTTTCAAGAGGAGCTTGGTTTGTGGCAATGGGAGTGGTTTTATATCACCGCCCCTAGGGGCACCAAATGGGTGGCGCCACCCGCCTTTCGCCAGATCCACCACAGCGGCCAAGCGCCATGGGTCAACAAGGGGCTTGACTGGGGCCGCCCAAGGACGCCTTGTTGCAGGGCCGTATTCGAGACCTCCAAGAAAGAGAGATCAATCTGGTCGCAGTGGCGCAGGTTATGTTGATTCGCGCCGCTTCCAAAACGCCGCCTCCGCCTGTGGGAATTCAACCGAGGGACCACGAGCCTCCAAAATTTTATGGGTACGACACCGTGGAGATGTATAAACTGTTCTTCGGATCACAAGAGAAGTGTCCGGACTGACCGAGGACGCAGGACTAAGCTGCAATCGCCAGATACTCATAAGTAGTCCCAGAACCGGACATGCTGTTCATTCATTTATCGATACATGTTCCTTTAAAGGAGCCGCTTTCTTGAATAGGAGTGGATAGCCAAGGCAAAGTTAATAAGGTGTCCGCCCCTCCCAGAGACCACGCCGGATCCCATGCTGGCTCAAGATGTTGAAGGCCGCGCTTTTGAAGAAGGCAAAGGGGAGCGGAGAAGCAAATCGCCTCCACGAAGGAGACTTTCAAGGAAGGAGGGATCAAAGGTCCCACCTCCAAGGAGAGAAGAGGACCGCCTGGAAGATCCGGAGGTCAAGGCCTCAAAGAGGGAAAGGAATCTTCGCCAGAGAGTCTAGCTGGGAAGTAACCCAGCCGCACTTATTTCCCAAGGGATCAGCCTCCAAATGAGCCATAAGTAAAAAGAAGGGTCTTGTAAATAAGGAACATCCTGCATTTATTTCTGAAGATAACCAAATTGTACCTTGTAGTTCGATCTCAGCCCTTCAGCAGAGCTCGCCTTCGGGGATCTTCTTCCGAGATGATGGAGAGCTAAACGCCCACCTATCGTGACCTCATGTGAGGCGGACGCCTAAGGTGTCGCCGCGAGGGTTTCTCAAGTCCGGCGCGGCCGAAGGTCCGGCACCAAGTGGTGTAAGCGGTCGGAGGAGCTCAAGGATCTGCCGGCGAAAGCGGTTATCTCGTAAGATCACCGTGCTGTAATGGGTACGGTGATTGAAAGAATTGCATCCGCCGAGAGCGGATTGCATGAAGCCGCCACACTTGCCGATGGGGTTTGAGGTACGCAAAATGATGTACCTTCCGGCGCTTATGCATATAGAATGAGCCTCAGATAGATAGTAGCCCCGAGACTCGTATGTTGTCAAATTGACATCGTGCGAGGATCATAATCTCAGCTATAACATATCACCGCTTAAATAGGTGGCGGGCGTCCCCGGCCAGCCGATCGATGAATATGCCGAACTAAAGCGCAAATCGACGAGGCGGATGCGACATCGCGCTGGTCAATAAACGGTTTGACGAGTCAAAAGGTATGTGACTTCCATGCGACACCTTGTAAGGGAGCTTGACGCCCATGCCTTACTACTTGTATGCTTAATGCGATGGTGCCGCTGTCAGAGGAGCTGCGGGCGAACTTTCCCGAGCGTAAAGAGCAAGCCAGAATAGTAATGCGTGCTTAAAGCGCGGCCAAGAGCTAGAAGTTAACGGGCTGCTCATCGACGGTTAGAAGAGGAAATGGCCGATATGGCCGTAAAGTTGAAGAATACGACCGATCGCGCGAGGTTCTTGAAAAGAACGCCGAGCGGAGCAAGAGGGCTCAAAAGGCCACCGCCGAATCCAAGGATGCCTGCTCCGCTTTGAGAGCTGCCAAGGAGGAGCTGAGTCGCCGGGCTATTATGGATTGAAACCGCTTTCGCCGCGGAGGAAGTATACGGATCACAAGTATGCTCGCTGGACAAGTTGTGGAGTTCGGAGGATGCTTATCCGACTTAGTGGCGAAGGCCGCGGACGCGATTGAGCACTTCCGAGGCCGGCATGGGCATAGGGAAGAGCTATATTGGTCGCAATTCCATAGTCCGGAGCGCCCTCTTCCGCTGACCGATCGGGTTGGCCGAATGGGCCGAGTTGAATCGATTATCCGGACTTGCCATGAAGCATGTCATGACTCATTTGTGGCCGGGCGGATCCCACCAAGAGTTATTTTGGTTTAGTGCAGCAGTTCCTTGGTGCGGTAGCGCATATCGACGCAATGAAGCGTCGGCGCGGTATTGAGGGAGCGCAGATGGCTCGCCCGTGTCAAGACATACCGGGCGGAGATGAAGGCCACCGACGCAGCATCCCGAGATTCGGATAGAAGTTTAGTACCGCCGAGCACTACTTTGAGGAAGTCTCGCAGCGCCGCTTAATAGAGATGCAAGTGCTCAAGGATATTATGTTTAAATGACATGTATGATTTGTGAAAACAATGTTTCAATATAATATAAGAGCTTTTTATACTTGTGCGCTCAAGTAGTAAACTACCCCTCGGGCGGACGCTGATGTATATGTATAGATAACCTTAAAGATGGCAGTCCTTGGCTTCAGCCCCACGCACATAGTGCGGGGTGTTTGCAAAGAAGGCGCTTTTTTCACACTTAATCCAACGCCTTGGTCCTATTATGGAGGTGGTAGCATAGCAAACTAGGCAACCGGACTATAATGCTTTATCACTTCACTTAGCCATAGGAGTTCGAGGGTGGGGCTACTATAGCCCTCGGGGCACCGCACTCTCCTGAATTCGGTGCGATGTGCCTCGACCAAAACCGTCCTTCAACGCGGAGGAATTCTAAACATTCGGTGAGTCATCGAGTGGTTGACCAGTTCTCGCTATATCATGCCGCCGCCGCTTTCATCGAGGTGCTACCGGCCGAACCGGGCATAATCGCAGAGTTTCTCCGGTGCCGCGCTAGCCGATAGAATGGAACGAAGGCAGCAAAACATAGGAGCCGGCAAACCCAACATTTGACTAAAGACATGATTCAAGCTGATGCATATAAGGCCTAACTCGAGACGCGAATACCCTTAAGGTATTCGGTCTTTATAAAAATGGGCAGAATAATGCCCTAAGCCCCGGTGTCCGTGTATGCAAAAATTTTGGTGCGCTAATGCCAAAACGCCAGCCTCCTCCTCGTTATAGTAAGAAACCGAGGGATGTATATCAAGAAGAGACAGTAAAAAGGTTTACGCAGTGGTCTTAATCTGAAAAGAATCTTGCAACGGGTCCCTATTGCACGCCTCAAGGCCGTGGTTCCTCATGCAGCCGATCCCGGACGGGTGTAGCACGCTTGTTCATCTCAGAAACAGAGGAACTTAGTTTAAAAAAGAAAAGGATCGTGCAAAAGATGTACTTTATATTAAATAAACAGAGTACGATTCAAAGAAGTGAATAAAATTGAGCTTTATTGTCTCTTGTTGTACATGCATGCAGCCCCTTGTATGGGGGTATGTCACTATAGGGCGCTGGACTCGCCTAGCCGTGTCCGGGTTTGAATTACCTATTCAGTGTGCTTTGACTAGCGGAGCCGGATTGGTGTGGGCTGTCAAGGCAGCCTTGCATTCTTCCGTGCTCGAGTAACACTTAATACTCCCTTTAATGAGATGATGCTGCTGGACCGGCATCTTAAGTGTTAGAGATGCATAATGCGGTATTGCTAAAGCGGCGAAAGCTTCAAGGCCCCAATAGTGCTTGATAGCTACTTTTAAATGGGGCGACGGAAGACTAATTTTCGACGGAAGTTGTCGGATGAACCGAACACAACTTCTAGCAGAGGGAGCCCGCATAATGGGCATATGGGCCTGGCATTACCCTTTAAAGGAGGTGTTGCTATGGCGAATTTTGGTTGGGTCTATCCCATCCTCATGGATTGTGTCTTGATATATCAGGTTTATGTCATCGCCGCCATCCATGAGGATTCTGTGTAAATTGAATCCATTGATTATAGGATCCAATATCAAGGCAGTCCATCCCGCTGCTCCGGATACTTTCGAATAGTCCCGATGGTCGAAGGTGATTGGTTTTGACAACCAGTGTTGGTAATTCGCTAGTAGTTTTGCGGCGCGCATTTTAGTGGGCGCCATTCTGTTTTTTCCTTTATCACGTGAAGTGAGTTTACTGCTTTGACCTCTTGTGGGAAATTCTTTTGTTTTCGGTGCTCACTGGTGGTGCTCGCCATCATCTTCACTTGGTGTGTCGAGCCCTTGTGTTCGGGCGTTGAGTCTGGCTGGACTGTTTGAAGACCCAACAATTTCGGTGGGTATGGTTTGCGTGCCTCCCGAGTACTGTGGATTTGACATATCTTGTCCAAGATTTTGTTTGTTGGATAGCTCATCACTATGGTCCTTAAGGGCAGTTTTTATTGTTCGCCGT
>JAHIAM010015490.1:12500-17470 GCA_021605205.1 Aegilops longissima | reverse complement strand
TTTGAAACGCTGCCGCAGCAGCGCTTTCGCCATGAGATATGTTTTTGCTGCCATGGCACCGCTTTCTTGACCATCATTTGCTAGTTTTGATCCAGTTTCCATGGCGATGGGCCTTTTTTCTCCCGGAGGTCTCTGCACTGCACACGTGTCTCTGCACGCAGGTGCCTCGACGTGGTTTTGCCCAGTTTTCTGCAAGCGTGTGTGTGTCTCAGACGTGGTTTTGCCCAGTTTTCCATGGCGCTGCCCACGTTTCTGTCCACGACGGGCGCCGGCCGCTTTTTTCCCTGTGGTCCACGCGACAGCCCGCTCACGGGTCCGTAAGGGTCCGTGGTATGTGTGTGCCTCAGACGTGGTTTTGCCCAGTTTTCTTGCCGCTGGCCCCTGCTTCCGGCCCACGACGCGCGCCGCCGCTTTTTTCCGCGGTCCACGCACAGCCCGCTCACGGGTCCGTAAGGGTCCGTGGTACGTGTGTGCCTCGACGTGGTTTTGCCCAGTTTTCCATGGCGCGCGCCCTGCTCATTCCACGACGGCCGCCGGCCGTTGCGGTTCACGACAGCCCGCTCACGGGTCCGTAAGGGTCCGTACGTGTGTCGCCTCGTGACGTGGTTTTGCCCAGTTTTCCATGGCGCGCTGCCCAGTTCCGGCCCACGACGGGCGCCGCCGCTTTTTTCGTGTCCACGCACAGCCAGTTCACGGGTCCGTAACGGTCCATGTACGTGTGTGTGCCTCGTACGTGGTTTTGCCCAGTTTTCCATGGCGCGCCCCTGCTCTGGCCCACGACGGCCGAGGCCGCTTTTTTTCGCGGTTCACGACAGCCCGCTCACGGGTCCGTAAGGGTCCTTGTACGTGTGTGTGCCTCGTACATGGTTTTGCCCAGTTTTCCATTGCGCGCTTCTGCTCTGGCCCACGACCGCCGCCGGCCGCTTTTTTCCGTGGTTCACGCACAGCCTGCTTCACGGGTCCGTAAGGGTCCGTACGGTGTGTGCCTCGACGTGGTTTTGCCCAGTTTTCCATGGCGCGTCCGTTCTGGCCCACGACGGTCGCCGGCCGCTTTTTTCCTGTGGTTCACGCACAGCCCGCTCACGGGTCCGTACGTGTGTGTGCTCGACGTGGTTTTGCCCAGTTTTCATGGCGCGCTGCCTGCTCTGGCCCACGACGGCCGACGCCGCTTTTTTTTTTTCGGTCCACGCACAGCCCGCTCACGGGTCCGTAAGGGTCCGTACGTGTGTGCCTCGCATATGGTTTTGCCCAGTTTTCCATTGCGCGCGCTTCTGTTCTCCCACGACGGCCGCCGGCCGCTTTTTTCCCGTGTCCACGACAGCCAGTTTCACGGGTCCGTAAGGGTCCGTACGTGTGTGTGCCTCGTGACGTGGTTTTGCCCAGTTTTCCATGGCGCGCGGCCCTGCTCCGGCCCACGACGGTCGCCGGCCGCTTTTTTCCTGCGGTTCACGCACAGCCCGCTCACGGGTCCGTGGACGGTGTGTGCCTCGACGTGGTTTTGCCCAGTTTTCCATGGCGCGCTTCTGCTCTGGCCCACGACGGCCGCCGCCGCTTTTTTTCCCGTGTCCACGCATGCTGCCCGCTCACGGGTCCGTAAGGGTCCGTACGCAGCGCGCTCTCGACGTGCTTTTTGCCTAGTTTTGCATGGCGCGCGCCCTGCTCCGCCCACGACGGACGCCGCCGCTTTTTCCCGGTCCACGCACAGCCCGCTTTCACGGGTCCGAGTTCACGGGTCCGTAGCGTGTGTGTGCCTCGTGACGTGGTTTTGCCTAGTTTTCCATGGTGCGCGCCCCGCTCTGACACGACGCTGCGGTCGGCCACTTTTTTCCTGTGTCCTCGTGATAACCTGCTCACGGGTCCGCTTAAGAGTTCGTACGGGGTTTTGCCTAGTTTTCCATGGTGCGCGCCCAGTTCCGGCTCCATTTACTCTTGCCCGTGTCTCCGATAACACGCTCATTGTGATGACATCCCATGTATGAATGGGCCAAGTATCTTGGTCACTTGGCACAAATAGTTTTGAGTGTGCTCATGACTGGCCTTATCGAGTGATTGTGTATGTCATATAAGGGACTTTACCATTTGTCTTGACCATGACTTAGCCGTAGCCTGGGACGAAGGCATCCGCATGAATCGGTCAAGTATCTTGGTCACTTGGCACATATAGTTTTGAGTGTGCTCGCCACTGGTCTTATGGAGTGATTGCATATGTCATATAAGGGACTTTACCATTTGTCTTGATCATGACTTAGGCGTGTAGCCTGTGACGACGGCATCCGCATGAATCGGCCAAGTATCTTGGTCATTTGGCACATATAGTTTTGAGTGTTGTTTCCGCTGGCCTTATCGGGTGATTGCGTATGTCTTACAAGGACTTTGCCATTTCTTTTCACTATGACTTAGCGGTGCAGAATTTGGGTACCATATCTGAACCTTACTTGGTGAAGGAGAGTTGTGGGGAGGGATTAACTGCGCGACATGGGGCTGGATCTCAGTGATCGTGGCAGCAAGGCCACTCTGCCACTTACAATGCCCCGTCACAGATTTAAGTCGCCTGCAAAGATTCAGCCCACCGCCTGCTGGGAAGGGAGTTGAGGCGGCCGTCATGCACGCCGGCCGGACCGCTTAGCCAATGGCACGGGCCCTTAGCGCAAGCGCCTTAACGTGGGTCGGGCGGGCGGCGGCGAGCGTCGATGCTAGCTTGGATTCTGACTTAGAGGCGCTCAGTCATAATCCGCACACGGTAGCTTCACACATCGCTTTTCAACCAAGCGCCGATGACCAATTGTGTGAATCAACGGTTCCTCTCGCATTAGGTTGAATTACTATCGCGACACCGCCATCAAGAGGGTAAACTAACCTGTCTCACGACGGTCTAAACCCAGCTCACGCTCCCTATTGGTGGGTGAACAATCCAACACTTGGTGAATTCTGCTTCACAATGATAGGAAGAGCCACATCAAGGATCAAAAGCAACGCCGCTATGAACGCTTGGCTGCCACAAGCCGCTTATCCCTGTGGTAACTTTTCCGACACCTCTAGCTTCAAACTCCAAGATCTAAAGGATCGATAGGCCACGCTTTCACGGTTCAGATTCGCATCGGAAATCAGAATCAAACGAAGCTTTTACCCTTTTGTTCCACACGAGATTTCTGTTCTCGCTGAGCTCATCTTAGGACACCATGCTATCTTTTAACAGATGTGCCGCCCAGCCAAACTCCCCACCGACAATGTCTTCCGCTGATCGCC
The DNA here is from genome assembly GCA_021605205.1 of Aegilops longissima. Lineage (NCBI taxonomy): Eukaryota > Viridiplantae > Streptophyta > Magnoliopsida > Poales > Poaceae > Aegilops > Aegilops longissima. The sequence goes on along the minus strand of JAHIAM010015490.1, from coordinate 14,224 downwards.
CGGTAAGACCGGCCTTGAGCCAAAAGGAGGGGATATGCCCCGCTCCACCCACGGAATAAGTAAAATAACGCTAAAAGTAGTGGTATTTCACTTGCGCTCGTGAGGGCTCCCACTTATCCTACACCTCTCAAGTCATTTCACAAAGTCGGACTAGAGTCAAGCTCAACAGGTCTTCTTTCCTCGCTGATTCCGCCAAGCCTGCTCCTTTGGCTGTGGTTTCACTGGATAGTAGACAGACAGGGGAATCTCGTTATCCATTCATGCCGCTACTAATTAGATGACGAGGCATTTGGCTACCTTAAGAGAGTCATAGTTACTCCCGCCGCTTACCCGCCGCTGGTTGAATTTCTTCACTTTGACATTCAGAGCACTGGGCTAGGGTCAGGATTTCACACAGACGACACAGGACCGGCCAGCACCTTCGTGATGGCATAACGACGGGACATCCGAGGCAACGTTAGAAAGGATGGGCATAGAGAAAACGGGTGTTTTTCCTAAGAAAACCACCCGTGTTCCGACACCCACCAGGAAGGACCCTCCCCTACTATACCCGAGGGTTTTAGCCTCTTGGGACCCCTGCCCTTCAGTTTGTGAAGGAGGGTACATCTGTTTTGAAACGCTGCCGTGGCAGCGCTTTTTCTGCCATGAGACATGTTTTTGCTGCCATGGCACCGCTTTCTTGACCATCATTTGCTAGTTTTGATCCAGTTTCCATGGCGATGGGCCTTTTTCCTCCCGGAGGTCTCGCATCTGCTCACGTGTCTGTGTACGCGCGCAGCCTCGACGTGGTTTTGCCCAGTTTTCCAAGGCGCGCGTCCGGTTCCGTCCACGACGGGAGTCGGCCAGTTTTTTCCCGTGTCCGCGTACAGCCCGTTCACGGCCCCGTGTACGTGTGTGTGTCTCGTACGTGGTTTTGCCCAGTTTTCCATGGCGCGCCCACGTTTCTGTCCACGACGGGCGCCGCCGCTTTTTTCCTGCGGTCCACGCACAGCCCGCTCACGGGTCCGTAAGGGTCCGTACATGTGTGTGCCTCGTACGTGGTTTTGCCCAGTTTTCCTGCCGCCCCCCCTGCTCCGGCCCACGACGCGCGCCGCCGCTTTTTTTCCGCGGTTCACGCACAGCCCGCTCACGGGTCCGTAAGGGTCCGTACGTGTGTGTGCCTCGTACGTGGTTTTGCCCAGTTTTCCATGGCGCGCCCCCTGCTCTGGCTCCACGACGGCCGCCGGCCGCTTTTTTCGGTTCACGCACAGCCCGCTCACGGGTCCGTAAGGGTCCGTACGTGTGTCTGCCTCGTACGTGGTTTTGCCCAGTTTTCCATGGCGCGCCCCAGTTCCGCCCACGACGGGCGCCGCCGCTTTTTTCCGCGTCCACGCACAGCCAGTTCACGGGTCCGTAACGGTCCATGTACGTGTGTGTGCCTCGTACGTGGTTTTGCCCAGTTTTCCATGGCGCGCCCCCTGCTCTGGCTCCACGACGGCCGAGGCCGCTTTTTTTTCGTGTCCACGCACAGCCCGCTCACGGGTCCGTAAGGGTCCGTACGTGTGTGCCTCGCATATGGTTTTGCCCAGTTTTCCATTGCGCGCGCTTCTGCTCTGGCCCACGACCGCCGCCGGCCGCTTTTTTCCCGTGTTCACGCATAGCCCGCTTTCACGGGTCCGTAAGGGTCCGTACGTGTGTGTGTGTGTGCCTCGTACGTGGTTTTGCCCAGTTTTCCATGGCGCGCG
>JAHIAM010015490.1:2500-5000 GCA_021605205.1 Aegilops longissima | reverse complement strand
GATTCGAAACCACACGAGGGACGAGACACGGCGCCGGTAGTCGGCCGCAGTACAACGGGGGATCTACCGGCAGACACGGGTCCAAAGCTACTCATGCGCTTAGTAGCCAACAAGCGGTCAAACCAACCAGCCCGCCGCGCAGAGCACGGGAGGATCACTTGCACGAAGGCGTCCTGCAAGGCCAAATCACGCGTGTGTCACACCCGTACCAATAAAGTTACGGATGAAACGATTTTTCGAAGGCAACTTAATCGGGACGTCGGTGCAACGTTGTCCGACGGTCTTATCGTGCACGAAACGGGCTAATTTCCTGTTTCCCGAGCCACATTCGGCTGTTGGGTCAGAATTTCACTTGAGACGTACAGGGGACCGGGACAGCGATGACGTTGCCCCCGAGGGGCAACGGTTTTCCGGAGGCGACATTCGAGGGAAACCGTTGCGACTGTTTACCGTCGGTCGGATCGTACGAAACCGGGTACTTTCCTGTTTCCGCCACGCTCGCTGTAGGGTCAGGATTTCTCACGAGACGTACACAGGACCGGGCCAGCACCTTCGTGATGGCATAACGACGGGACATCCGAGGCAACGTTGGGAAAGGATGGGCATACGAGAAAACGGGTGTTTTTCCTAAGAAAAACCACCCGTGTTCCGTACACCCACCAGGAAGGACCCCTCCCCCCTACTATACCCGAGGGTTTTAGCCCCCCTTGGGACCCCTGCCCTTCAGTTTGTGAAGGAGGGTACACGGTTTTGAAACGCTGCCGTGGCAGCGTTTTTCTGCCATGAGACATGTTTTTGCTGCCATGGCACCGTTTCTTGACCATCATTTGCTAGTTTTGATCCAGTTTCCATGGCGTATGGGCCTTTTTCCTCCCGGAGGTCTCGTACCCGTTCACGTGTCTGTACGCGCGCAGCCTCGACGTGGTTTTGCCCAGTTTTCCATGGCGCGTCCGTTCCGGCCCACGACGGAGTCGCCAGTTTTTTCCCGTGTCCGCAGACAGCCCGCTCACGGCCCCTGTACGTGTGTGTGTCTCAGACGTGGTTTTGCCCAGTTTTCCATGGCGCGCCCACGTTTCTGTCCACGACGGGCGCCGCCGCTTTTTTCCTGCGGTCCACGCACAGCCCGCTCACGGGTCCGTAAGGGTCCGTACATGTGTGTGCCTCAGACGTGGTTTTGCCCAGTTTTCTTGCCGCTGCCCCTGCTCCGGCCCACGACGCGCGCCGCCGCTTTTTTCCGCGGTTCACGCACAGCCCGCTCACGGGTCCGTAAGGGTCCGTACGTGTGTGTGCCTCGTGACGGGTTTTGCCCAGTTTTCCATGGCGCGCGCCCCTGCTCTGGCTCCACGACGGCCGCCGGCCGCTTTTTTCGGTTCACGCACAGCCCGCTCACGGGTCCGTAAGGGTCCGTACGTGTGTCTGCCTCGCACGTGGTTTTGCCCAGTTTTCCATGGCGCGCCCAGTTCCGGCCCACGACGGGCGCCGCCGCTTTTTTCCGTGTCCACGCACAGCCAGTTCACGGGTCCGTAACGGTCCATGTACGTGTGTGCCTCGTGACGTGGTTTTGCCCAGTTTTCCATGGCGCGCCCCTGCTCTGGCTCCACGACGGCCGAGGGCCGCTTTTTTTCGTCCACGCACAGCCCGCTCACGGGTCCGTAAGGGTCCGTACGTGTGTGCCTCGCATATGGTTTTGCCCAGTTTTCCATTGCGCGCGCTTGCTCTGGCCCACGCACCGCCGCCGCCGCCGCTTTTTTCCGCGGTTCACGCATAGCCCGCTTCACGGGTCCGTAAGGGTCCGTACGTGTGTGTGTGCCTCTGACGTGGTTTTGCCCAGTTTTCCATGGCGCGCGTCCGTTCCGGCCCACGACGGTCGCCGGCCGCTTTTTTCCGGTTCACGCACAGCCCGCTCACGGGTCCGTACGTGTGTGCCTCGTGACGTGGTTTTGCCCAGTTTTCATGGCGCGCCCCTGCTCTGGCCCACGACGGCCGACGCCGCTTTTTTTTCGTGGTCCACGCACAGCCCGCTCACGGGTCCGTAAGGGTCCGTACGTGTGTGCCTCGCATATGGTTTTGCCCAGTTTTCCATTGCGCGCGCTCTGTTCCGGCTCCACGACGGCCGCCGGCCGCTTTTTTCCGTGTCCACGACAGCCAGTTTCACGGGTCCGTAAGGGTCCGTACGTGTGTGCCTCGTGACGTGGTTTTGCCCAGTTTTCCATGGCGCGCCCCTGCTCCGGCCCACGACGGTCGCCGGCCGCTTTTTTCCGCGGTTCACGCACAGCCCGCTCACGGGTCCGTGGACGTGTGTGCCTCGTCGACGTGGTTTTGCCCAGTTTTCCATGGCGCGCGCCTGCTCTCCACGACGGCGCCGCCGCCGCTTTTTTTCCCGCGTCCACGCATGCCCGCTCACGGGTCCGTAAGGGTCCGTACGTGTGCGTGCGCTCGTGACGTGCTTTTTGCCTAGTTTTGCATGGCGCGCGCCCCCTGCCGGCCCACGACGGACGCC
>JAHIAM010015483.1:0-17158 GCA_021605205.1 Aegilops longissima | reverse complement strand
GATTTGGAAGATACCGCTGCTGGTCCTACTTTGACAAACAACCCCGACAATGCCGGTGCTTCGCCTTCAACTTGAAATTCTTCACGAGCGTTAGTCCTCGCCGATCCTTTTGGTCATTTGATGACAAAGGGGAGAAATTTGAGTTAGTCTTCAAGCCGGTCTAGTGTTTTGTCTATATACAGTATTTTATTAAGTTACAACTCTCTTCTTCCAAACCTTTATTGGATCGATTTGTAATCTTAAACCCGATGGTGCTTTTGATACTTTTGATGCATTATGTTCTTGCTCTATGCTCGATTATAGTAGTTATGCTCGATTCTCGTGAGCTCTTTGAAAATCTTCATAGCAAATCGATTTGGGCTCGATACTTTTGATGCTACATTGCATAACATCAAGCACCATATTTCATCATGCATTTCAAATTCTTCATATTATATGTTAAATGTGTATGAATTACAAGATATAGGGGAGATCTCCATGATTCATTTCTTCAAATGTGCATTGCCTCAAAAGCAAATTCCTCACTATGCACATCTTCGTGGGGAGTTCTTCTATATCTTGCAATCAAATTCCTCATTATCAGTATTTACACTTCATATGTTTATCCTCATGAAAACTTAACTTATATTGTCATCAATCACCAAAAGGGGAGATTGTAAGTGCATCTAGTGCCCCTAGTGATTTTGGTGTATTGAAGACTTATATGTTAAGTAACTAATGTGTTTGTGAGTGTACACAGTGTCTATAAGTCTATGAGGAGTTTGATATTTACAGAGAAAGTCGAATTCTTAAAAATGAAGTTCTTCAATCAAGACTTTGATATTCAAGACTTTCTCAAGACTTTGAAAGTGAAGAAATTGGTGTGACCTTGAAGACTTGGTATTCATTTGAGGAACATGAAGCGTGAAGACTTTTGTTTTCGTAGTTTCATTTTCTTTTCTTGAGTCATAGGAAACACCGCATCGTTAAAGGGGGTCGAGGAAATACTAAGGAAAAATTTCCATTTGATGCTCAACTCAAAATCCTACACCTACCAATCCCTTCGAGTGAAGCTTTTGAAATCTCATACAGTTCACCATTTCTTCAGGATGAGACGAAGCTCTTCCGTCACGAGGAATTTGTTCTCGACCGAGGAGTTAGGAATTTGCCATGGAATTGCCTACACAAAGTGAGGAACATGATAGCCCCGAGGAATTTGATATTCAAAATTCGACTGCTAAAGTCTGTGCGCTACCGCTGTCCCAAATATCTTATCCACCTAACGGTCATATCATTGAAGGGCATTTATGTCTTATCATGTCGGCTGCTCCCTAGGCTATAAATAGCCGCCTCACAACCACTCTGCTGGTTGGCTGCTCCGAGAGAACTTGACACTTGTCATTTGAGAGCAACCCATCCTCCGAGGACTTTGAGCGAAAATCATCAAGTGAGGAAAACCCAAAACCAAACCCCAATAAACCCAAAGTGATTGAGCATCATCAAGAAATTGATCCTGCTGTGATCCAACGCTTGTTACCTTTGAAGACTGTGCTTCTTCCAGACGGTTAGGGCCATGGTCTAGAGCATCCAAGAGGAATTGTGGATCGCCGAGTGACCAAGTATGTGAAGGTTTGAAGTCGCTCAAGACTTACCACGAGTGATTGGACGAGGTCTGCGTGACCTTAGTTCAAGGAGAATACGGTGAGGACTTGGTGTCCCGAGCTGCGTTTCAAGGATCGGGTGTCCGGACTGTGTGTCCTCGAGTTTAAATACTCACCGCCCAACCGACGCATAACTAAGACAGCAGTTTGAACTGGTCTACCAAATCATTGTCTTCACCAACCTAACTGGTTCTATTTCCTCAACCCTTTCATTTCCTCACATCGTGTTGGGTGTTTGTTCATATCTGTGTTTGAAGACTTTGATCAAGACTTCTCAATTTCCTCGCCCAATTTCTTCACCGCTTGTCTTCATCTTGTGTTATCCTGTGATTACGCTCAGACTGCGGAGTGTCTTCATTTCATCATGATGACAATGCTTGTAACTGTTATGCTTACATCTGAGTACTTATTCCGCGCAAGTAGTTCTTCGCTAAGGAATTTCCTCACCGCAAATTCCTCAAGAAGAATTCATAAAATCGCTTATTCACCCCCTAGTCGATATAACGACTTTCACAACATGACCTCAACACACAATGCAAAGGAAGAAAACCACTACTACCTTCATGAAACCTTCAAGCGCACGGGTTGTTCTTTCACATATCTACAATGAAGAAGAACTGATTTCAATGGGACTCAAGGAAGAATTTGATGGTCTGCACCTCCAAGAAATTCAAGAAGGTCAAAGTTCCTTCCTTGGTGGCCAGCTCCTATTCTTCATCTCGCGACATCGATGAAAATGAAGATTTGGAAGACATCGCTGCTGGTCCTACTTCAACAAACAACCCCGACAATGCCGGGTAATCCGCCTTCAACTTGAAATTCTTCACGAGCGTTAGTCCTCGGCCGATCCTTTTGGTCATTTGATGACAAAGGGGAGAAATTTGAGTTAGTCTTCAAGCGGTCTAGTTCTTGTCTATATACCGTATTTTATTAAGTTACAACTCGCTTCTTCCAAACTTTTTATTGGATCGAGTTGTAATCTTAAACCCGATGGTGCTTTGATACTTTTGATGCATTATGTTCTTGCTCTATGCTCTGATTATAGTAGTTATGCTCGATTCTCGTGAGCTCTTTGAAAATCTTCATAGCAAATCGATTTGGCTCGATACTTTGATGCTATATTGCATAACATCAAGCACCATATTTCATCATGCATTTCAAATTCTTCATATTATATGTTAAATGCGTATGAATTACAAGATATAGGGGAGATCTCCATGATTCATTTCTTCAAATGTGCATTGCCTCAAAAGCAAATTCCTCACTATGCACATCTTCAGGGAGAGTTCTTCTATATCTTGCAATCAAATTCCTCATTATCGGTATTTACACTTCACATATTTATCCCCGTTGAAAACTTAACCTATATTGTCATCAATCACCAAAAGGGGAGATTGTAAGTGCATCTAGTGCCCTTAGTGATTTTGGTGTATTGAAGACTTATAGGTTAAGTAACTAATGCGCTTGTGAGTGTACATAGGTCTATAAGTCTATGAGGAGTTTGATATTTACAGAGAAAGTCGATTCTATAAATGAAGTTCTTCAACTCAAGACTTTGATATTCTCAAGACTTTCAAGACTTTGAAAGTGAAGAAATTGGTGTGACCTTGAAGACTTGGTATTCATTTGAGGAACATGAAGCGTGAAGACTTTTGTTTTCGTAGTTTCATTTTCTTTCTTGAGTCATAGGAAACACTGCATCGTTAAAGGGGTCGAGGAAATACTAAGGAAAATTTCCATGTGATGCTCAACTCAAAATCCTACATCTACCAATCCCTTCGAGTGAAGCCTTTGAAATCTCATACAGTTCAACAATTTCTTCAAAGATGAGACGAAGTTCTTCTCGTCACGAGGAATTTGTTCTCGACCGAGGAGTTAGGAATTCGCCAAAAGGGATTGCCTACACAAAGGAGGAACATGATAGCCCCGAGGAATTTGATATTCAAATTTCGACTGCTGTCAAAGGCGCGCCACCTGTCCCAAAATATCTTATCCACCTAACGGTCATATCATTGAAGGGCATTTATGTCTTATCATGTCGGCTGCTCCTAGGCTATAAATAGCCGCCCTACAACCACTAGTTGGTTGGCTGCTCCGAGAGAACTTGACACTTGTCATTTGAGAGCAACCCATCCTCCGAGGACTTTGAGCGAAAATCATCAAGTGAGGAAAACCCAAAACCAAACCCCAACAAACCCAAAGTGATTGAGCATCATCAAGAAATTGATCCTGCGTGGATCCGACGCTTGTTACCTTTGAAGACTGCGCTTCTTCCATTTATTAGGCGCCAAGGTCTAGAGCATCCAAGAGGAATTGTGGATCGCCGAGTGACCAAGTATGTGAAGGTTTGGAAGTCGCTCAAGACTTACCACGAGTGATTGGACGAGGTCTGTGTGACCTTAGTTCAAGGAGAATACGGTGAGGACTTGGTGTCCCGAGCTGCGTGCTCAGGATCGGGTGTCCGGATCTGTGTCCTCGAGTTTAAATACTCAGCCGCCCAACCAGACGCATAACCGAGACAGCAGCTTGAACTGGTCTACCAAATCATTGTCTTCACCAACCTAACTGGTTCTATTTCCTCAACCCTTTCATTTCCTCATTATCGTGTTGAGCGCTTGTTCATATCTGTGTTTGAAGACTTTGATCAAGACTTTCTCAATTTCCTCGCCCAATTTCTTCACCGCTTTGTCTTCATCTTGTGTTATCCTGTGATTACGCTTTCAGACTGTGATTGTCCTCATTTCATCATGATGACAATGCTTGTAATCTGTTATGCTTACTTCTGAGTACTTATTCCGTCAGTAGTTCTTCGCTAAGGAATTTCCTCACCGCAAATTCCTCATGAAGAATTCATAAAATCGCTTATTCACCTCTAGTCGATATAACGACTAATTGGTATCGAGCAAGGTACCTTTGTTCTCGGTGATTTTGGTTTAACCACCGAGTTTTAGTTATGTCGACCGCAGTATGAAGAAAGTGACATGCCCTATCTTTGACGGTCACGATTATCCCAAGTGGAAGGCCATGATGAGGAAGCTACCATGGCAATGGACAAAGTGAGCTATGGACCGTCATCAAATTGGCCTTACTGATCTATGCAAGGCGGCGTAACACCGATGATATTCACAAGTTCACTCGACTTGATATCATGGCTAAGGATATCATCTGTCTCCTGCTTCATCTAGAGATGAATTCAAGCGCATTATGCATCTTTGCAATGCGGTTTATCTCGGGACCGAATCTCCGATGTTTATGAAGGTCATCGAACTCGCTATGATCCCTGGTTTGAGGACTTCAAGGAATCTCTCAAAATGATGACTTCGAGCCGTAATCATCATCATCTGCATCATGTCTCATGGCAAAGGGTGACGAGGTAACCGAATGTTCTCATCTGAATTTAGTGACCGTGAACTGGATGATGATGAATCTGATGATGATATTGAACCTAGCTATACCAAACTTGTTTGCCTTTGCACTCAAACAACAACATGCCTTGGAAAAGGTTCAAAACATGTTAGGTAAAAGTGATGATATGTTACGAAGAAATAGATCGCACTAAAGCTCGATCGAAAATCTTCAGAGACTTCAGCCTAGGCTTGATAAATTTCAAGGTCATCATAACACTCTCTTATCTCGATCATGAGAAACTTTCTTATGAATTTCTTCAAAGAAAGCAAGATCTTGAGAAGCTAAGAGCGAGTTATGAAGATCTTCGTAAGGAGCGCGATTCATTACTTGCTCAACAAATCAGCGCTTCTCAAGAAGAATTTGTTCCTCCATGCTTAAAGTGCATTGAACGTGAATCGCTAATTCTTCACCGAATGTTCAAATGCTTCAACTGTTATAAATTCTTCACATGCCTCTCGCTATCACTAATTCTCATCCGAGGACATTGCTAGTATCACCGACGATGCAGGACTGAAGGAATTGTACATGACAGCATGTACAAAAGCCTCAAAGGGCATCGACTTTTGTGATGTGCTTAAAAGCAGATCCTCAACAGAACCCTAGGAAAGAGGGTATTGCCTTTGAGAGGAAACTCAATGTCGATGGAACATATCGAAGCCCGAGCAAGATCCCAAAACCTCATGGGTTGCTGCAAAGGGTCCTCCAGCTTGATCCATCTAACTTATCTGGCTTTACATGCGAATTTCCTCATTCTTCCGATGAGTCATTTGACTCCAACTATAAACTGTTCAAAATCAGAATGGTGAAGTATTTGCTAGATATGTTGGTACTAATCGCAGAACGGTTCCCCATGAAGAAAATCTGTTCCCAAGAAGTGCCTTGAAAGTCTTCAGTGAATGTCCTCATGACACCACCGTGAAGAATAGGAACCCAGATCAAATTCTTCATATGGACCAAATTCTTCATATGGATCCAAGTCCTCATACGGACCAAATTCCTCACGTGGATCAAATTCTCAAAAGGATCAAAGTCCTCATATGATTATCATCGTATAACAACTCTGCTTCGCAGGTAGAGCTAAGGGCTATGAATATGTGCATTATTCTTCAAACCAATATGTTCATAAGTCCTCAATAATTTCTCCGCTTATTCATATGCTTACCCTAACCCTCTTATGTGAAACGAAATGGTTTGGCCTCTATGCCACCATTCTCGTATGGTGCTCGCAGAATTATGAACTCTTTGCCACCCCTTCAGATGTGGGTGGAGAAGAAAAGAACTAATCTCTTCAGGGTCAGTCTCCAGACGTGCCTAACGCCCAAGAATTTGCTGGGGCCTGACAAAATTGCTCGAAGGACGCAGTTAATCATGATGAAATGAACTTTCATTTCACACGCCCTCATACCGCTTATCCTAATACCGATCGATGAAATTCATCTCGATGAACTTGATATCATATTCTTCACCGATGAAGTATATGAGATCGTAAGTTGTACTAATTCATCCGCAGGATGATCAACCCAAAGCCACCGAATGGGTTCTCGATAGTGGATGTACAAATCACATGATCGTGACAAGAATCTATTGATGGATGCTACCTTATCACCGCTACATCTAAAGCATATCATCTTTGCCGACAAAGGCAAAAGTCGTATTAGGACTTGGTAAGGTTGCTATCTCTAAGGACATGCACATGGACAAAGTCATGCTTGTTGAGTCTTTAGGATATAACCTCATGTCAGCCTCAATGCTTTGTGATCTTGATATGGTTGTTATCTTTGGCAAGTATCGCAGTGTTGTGATTATGGAAGTCGACAATTCCAAAGTCTTCAAGGCTTTAGGAGAGGAGACTTGTATATTGTTGACTTCTCTACAGGTCCACAACCAGCCGTGTGCCTACTTGCAAAAGCTTCGTATATTGGCTATGGCATCGACGACTTGGTCACGCAGCATGAGGAATTTGCACACGCCATAAGAAGAAGCATGTCATTGGCATTGAGAATGTCAAATTCTCAAGGATCACCCATGCGAGCCCGTGAAGCTGAAAATGACCAAGGCCAAGCATCCAAATAAGACTATCATGACCACTACTCGTCCCTTCAATTGCTTCACATGGACCTCTTTGGTCCCAATCATTATTCAGCTGTCATTAATGAACCATCACTATATGGCTTTGTTATTGTTGATGATTACTCTCTACACATGGGTACACATTGTTACTTAAAAATCAAGTGCAGGAAATCTTCAAACGATTTTCCTCGAGGGCTTCAACTAACTTTGGTGTGAAGATCAAGCACATCAGAGTGACAATGGAACTGAGTTCAAGAATTCGTCTTGATGACTATCTTGATGAACTTGGTATTACTCATGAGTTATCCGCCCTTATACTCCTCAAAGAAATGGCGCTGTGGAGCGCAAAACAGAACTCTTGTTGAGATGGCTCGACTATGCTTGATGAATACAAAACGCCTGTCGCTTCTCGGATTGAAGCAATTGACACTGCGCCACATCATCAACAGAGTATATCTTCACAAATTCTTCAAAAAGACTGCCTATGAACTCCTCGCAGACAAGGAACCTAATGTAAGTTATTTCAAAGTCTTCGGTGCTAAATGCTGGATTAGAGATCCTCACCACAACTCTAAATTTGCACCGAAAGCACATGAAGGTTTTATGCTTGGTTACGGAAAGGACTCAGACACCTACAGTAGTCTTCAACATCGCACTTCACAAGATTGTTGACAATCAGAGATGTGCGGTTCAATGAAACTAATGGCTCGCAAAGAGAGCACCTACCTTCCGTGTTAGATGAACCAGCACCGAGGATTCTATCATTCAAGGCAACCGAGGATGTCATTCCTCATCAAGAAACTGCTGAAGAATTCATTCCTCAGACGCCAAGAACGCCGAGCTGATGCACCAAGAAAATGGTGCCGAGGAAAATGATCAAATTCTCGACGACAACCAGCTCATCCTCGCTGCAAAAGAAGTGCAAGTTGACAAGATCATCGATGACATTGAAGGCCAGTCCTCTCACACGCCAAAAGCTTCACATTTATCTAACTTTTGTGGGCACTATGCTTTTGTCTCTATCACAGAGCCCACTAAGGTAGATGAAGCATTTTCGAGCCGGAGGATTCAGGCCATGCAAGAAGAGTTACATCAGCCGAGCTCAACAATGTCTCGAACTGGTCAAACGCCCAGATCCTCGCAAGCATAATATCATTGGCACAAAGTGGATCTACCGCAACAAGCAAGATGAAATGGTCTTGTGGTGAGGAATAAGGCACCACTAGTAGCTCAAGGCTACACGCAGTTGAAGGAATTGATTTCATGAAACTTTTGCACCTGTCGCTAGACTTGAGTCTATTCCCATATTACTCGCCTATGCTAACCATCACAATATCACCTTATATCAAATGGATGTGAAAAGTGCATTCCTCAATGGTAAGCTTGAGGAAGAAGTATATGTTGCTCAACCCCTGTGTTTTGAAGATCCAAAGAATCCGACAAAGTCTTCAGACTAAATAAGGCCCTCTATGGTCTCAAGCAAGCCCCCAAGTGGTATGATACATTGAAGGAATTCTTCGTGAAGAATGGCTTCACACCCGTTCACTCGACCCTACTCTCTTTACTAAATCTTATGATGGTGAACTGTTTGTGCCAAATATATGTTGATGATATTATCTTTGGTTGTATCGACCAACGTTATAGTGATGAATTTGCCACATGGTGAGTGAAGAATATCAAATGTCTATGATGGAGAGTTGAAATTCTTCTTAGGTCTTCAAATTCACAACAACACAATGGCATATTCATATCTCAGAGAAATACCTCAAAGATGTCCTCAAGAAATTCGCATGCAAGATTGCAAAGGTGTCAAAATTCCTATGCCCACAAATGGCCATCTATGCAATCGATGAAAATGGTATTGACTTCGATCACAAGGTATACCGCCCATGATTGGTTCCTTTATTGTACTTATGTGCATCTAGGCCAGATATAATGCTTAGTGTTTGCATGTGTGCCCGATTTCAAGCTACACCAAGGAATCACACCATAAGGTCAAGCATATTCTTCGATATCTAGCTCACACACCAACACTAGGATTATGGTACCCCAAGGGCTCTACTTTTGATCTCATTGATATTCTCGACTCGACTATGCTGGTGATCGTGGACCGCAAGTCAACATCCTGTACTTGTCATTTCTGACGATCTTTGGTCCGTTGGTCCTCAAGAAACAGAACTCGTGTATCACCGTCCATCGCGAAGCTGAATACATTGATGCTGGCTCGTGTTGTGCTCAATTACTATGGATGAAGCAAACCTCAAGGACTACGGTATCAACGTGAAGAATGTGCCTCTATTATGACAATGAGAGTGCCATCAAGATTGCTCACAACCCAGTTCATCACTCAAGACAAAGCACATTCAAATTCGCCATCATTTTCTTCGTGATCATGTGTTGAAGGGCTTACATCTCCATCGAAAGCACGTGAAGACCAAGAACAGCTAGCTGATATCTTCACTAAGCCCTTGGATGAGAAGAGATTTAGCAAGTTATGTGTGAGCTAAATATCTTAGAATCTTCAATGTTCTTTGAAGAGGACACACATCCTAACACTTATGCAAAATTGATGACTTAGATGTGCAACACATGAAGAAACGCTTTTCTTCAATCAATGAAGAATAACACTCTAAGTGTGAAGAAATTAATGAAGAATTTGATTCTCGTAACCCTACGACAATTGTACGCTGTGTCTGAAATCATCATTCTTATACGGTGGGTCACGCCACCACCAAAGTTGAAAATCTTCAATTTGAGTTTTTCCTCGTTTTTGAAATTCTTCGTTTTTCAAATTCTTCAACTTTTCAAAATCTTCACTGTTTCCATCGCCTTTCTTCATTGGCTATATATATATATGGATTTATGTCCTCACAAGATTCACTTATGGCTATTTCTTCAAGTCGCTTTTCGCTAAGTGAATGTGATCGGACCTTCCCTCTATGCTATACTCAACCCAATCCATTCACAAATTCTTCATGTGCGTTTACTTTGAAACTCGCTCAAAATCTTCACCGTGGTCCTCGACAGCTGAAGAAATTGCGAACGGAACTTTATAAACTAATGTTATCCAAACCTTCGCTTATCATTAAACTGCTCCGCATCCCACGATGCATTACTTTATTCACCCACGATCAGACACGATCTCCACTACACAAGACGCGGTGACACATGTTGTGAGAAGGAAATGGTCAGGCATGTTCGCCCCTAAATCTGGCTATCCGCTTTTCACCAAGCCTATAAATACCCCCTCTCCCTTCCTCACTCTTTTTACTCTCGCCGACCTCTCTCCCGCCGAGCTCTGAACCCTAGTCGATATAACTCGAAAGTGCTATATCGACTAGAGGGGGGTGAATAGGCTATTTTATGAATTCTTCACCGAGGAATTTGCCGGTGAGGAAATTCCTTAGCTAAGAACTACTTGCAGCGGAATAAGTACTCAAGTAAGCATAACAGATTAGAAGCATTTTCATCATGATGAAATGAAGACAATCACAGAGTACGTAAAGCGAATCACAGATAACACAAGATGAAGACAAATGATCAAGAAATTGAACCGAGGAAATTGAGAAAGTCTTCACCAAAGTCTTCAAACACAGATATGAACAAACGCCAACACAATAATGAGGAAATGAAAGGGTTGAGGAAATAGAACCAGTTAGGTTGGTGAAGACAATGATTTGGTAGATCAGTTCCAACTGCTATCTCAGCTTGTACGCCTGGTTGGAGCGGCTGAGTATTTAAACTCGAGGACACACAGCCCCGGACACCCAACATCGAAAGCACGCAGCTCAGACACCAAGTCCTCACCGTATTCTACTTGAACTAAGGTCACGCAGACTGGCCCAATCACTGTGGTAAGTCTTCAAAGCGACTTCCAAACCTTCACAGACTTGGTCACTCGGCGATCCACAATTCCTCTTGATGTTCTAGACCTTGACGCCTAACCGTCTGGAAGAAGCACAGTCTTCAAAGGTAATAAGCCGATCCACGCAGATCAATTTCTTCAGGATGCTCAATCACTTTGGGTTTGTTGGGGTTTGGTTTTGGGTTTTCCTCACTTGATGATTTTCTCTCAAAGTCCTCAGAGGATGGGTTGCTCTCAAATGACAAGTGTCAAGTTCTTCTCGAGCAGCCAACCAACTAGTGGTTGTAGGGGCGGCTATTTATAGCCTAGGGAGCAGCCCGACATGATAAGACATAAATGCCCTTCAATGATATGACCGTTAGGTGGATAAGATATTTTGGGACAGTCATGCAAAGAAGCAAAAGAACGGTCGGAAATTTGAATATCAAATTCTCGTATATCATGTTCTCATCGTAGGCAATCCAAGACCGGCGAATTCCTAACTCCTCGCCGAATAAATTCTCAACACTGTAAGAACTTCGCTCTCACATCAAGAAATTGACTGAATCGTATGAGATTTCCAAAGGCTTCACTCAAGGGATTGGTAGATGTAGGATTTTGAGTTGAGCATCACATGGAAATTTTTCCTTAGTATTTCTCAATTTCTTTAACAAAGACGGTGTTTCCTATGACTCAAGAAAGAGAAAATGAAACTACGAAAACAAAAGTCTTCACGCTCATGTTCCTCAAATGAATACCAAGTCTTCAAGGTCACACCAATTTCTTCACTTTCAAAGTCTTCGTAAAGTCTTCGTAATATCAAAGTCTTCAGATGAAGAACTTCATTTTAGGGTCGATTTTCTCCTCAGAAATATCAAACCCTCATAGACTTATAGACATGTGTACACTCACAACGATTAGTTACTTAACCTATAAGTCTTCAATACACCAAAATCACTAAGGGCACTAGATGCACTTACAATCTCCCCTTTGGTGATTGATGACAATATAGGTTAAGTTTTCAACGGGATAAATATGTGAAGTGTAAATACCGATAATGAGGAATTTGATTGCAAGATATAGAAGAACTCTCCCAAGGTGTGCATAGTGAGGAAATTGCTTTTGAGGCAATGCACATTTGAAGAGTTGAATCATGGAGATCTCCCCTATATCTTGTAATTCATACACGATTTAACATATAATATGAAGAATTTGAAATGCATGATGAAATATGGTGCTTGATGTTATGCAAGGTAACGATCAAGAGTACCAAAGCCCAAATCGATTTGCTATGAAGATTTTCAAAGAGCTCACGAGAAACAGAGCATAACTACTATAATCGTAGCATAGAGCAAGAGCATAATGCATCAAAAGTATCAAAGCACCATCGGTTTAAGATTACAACTCGATCCAATAAAAGGTTTCGAAAAACAAGAGTTGTAACTTAATAAAATACTGTATATAGACAAAACACTAGACCCGCTTGAAGATTAACTCAAATTTCTCCCTTTGTCATCAAATGACCAAAAGGATCCAAACCGAGGACTAACGCCGTGAAGAATTTCAAGTTGAAGACGGAGCCAAAGATTGTCGGGTTGTTTGTTGAAGTAGGACCAGCAGCAGTTGTCTTCCAAATCTTCATTTTCATCGTTGTCGCGAGATGAAGAATAGGAGCTGGCCACCAAGGAAGGAACTTTGACCTTCTTGAATTTCTTCGAGGAGGTGCGATCAGTCAAATTCTTCCTTGAGTCCCATTGAAATCAGTTCTTCTTCATTGTAGATATGTGAAAGAACAGCCCAAAAGCGCTTGAAGGTTTCATGAAGGTAGTAGTGGTTTTCTTCACCGCATTGTGTGTTGAGGTCATGTTGTAAAGAAGAGTACCAAACCGACGCTTGACCCACTTATGATTACGATCAACCTTCCGATGAAGACTTAGGAGTAATTCACGATCACCATCACCGGTGCGTGAGCTTGAGGACTTTGCTTGACCGACGATTTGCGGCTGAGTCATGTGTGGCAGAGTCATCATTGGTGGAGTAGGATGCTGCTTTAAGTAAACTGTCCATCCAATGGACGAATGCCTTCATCGATCACAGCAGTGGGCCTTTACCTTGTCATCACCGAGGTAAAGGTCCGCTTGAGGACTTCAATCGGGGCAGTGTAGCTGCAGTGGTTCAAAGTATCGCTTTGTAATTGAGTGAAGATCTTGACCGATGAGTCTCATAATCCAAGGCGATATGGCTTCAGCTCAAAAGGTGACATAGCAATGTTTGCCGAGTCCTCATGAAGAAATCATGGAAGTTGACAGAACGCCATGGATGATGTTGAAAAGCATATTCTTCATGATGCCAACGACTTCTTCATCGCTCGATTCGTGGCCTTTGATAGGACTCATAGTCTTCGTAAGAACTGGATAGACTGTCCGAGGCACATATAATAATTCCTTGACGAGGAATTTGGTTCTTGGGCCTGCCTTGGCTTCAAAGGCTTCATCAAGACTTGCATATAGTGATTTGAAAGTTCTTTTCGTCAGAGATACGACGTGCACCATCAAGCGGAGGATCGAGTGGTAGGGCACGGGCAATTCAGCTTGTGGTGCCTTGTAGTGAGTATTTTCAGTCATCCAATCTAAGACCCATGAATTCACATCTTCAGCGCCTCCGTGATGTGCAGGTTGCATAGAATCAAGAATTAGCTCTTCGCTCCAAATACATATCAACAGCAGAAATTTAGCAGTCCCCGGCCGTGAAGAACACCGAGGACTGCTCAAAGCTCGGCAGCGACTCCATATCCACATGAGGAATATGAGCATGATCAAGATTTTGTCCTTGTTGAAAAGCACCGAGGAATAGAAGTTGGCTTGGCTGGCAGTCCGTAAACGCCTCTTCCTAATGCGAAAGTAATCATAAGGATTATATTCAAGAAGAACACGTGTCGCAAAGAAATCTTCAGCCTTGAACTTTTGCTTGGTTGAGAACGGATTCTTTTGCTTGGGCAGAGGGGTGTCAGGAGTTGCATCACCACCTCAGAATCGTAAGTTCAGTGTTCTTCACCGAGGAATTTCTTGTTCCTCAAAAAGTAGTGCCGAGGATTAGCAGCAGAAGCAGCAGCTTCATCAAGACTAGTGGCTAGAATTTCTTCATGCACGTAACCTGAGGGTTGATTTTCTTCGTAGTCCATTTGGACTGTTTGAGCAGGAGACCGAGGAACTTGTTGGAGCGGGTGAAGAGAGGAGTATTGGGATGCTGATTTTCCCAAAAGTCATCATTTATCACCGGAGTGGTGCATCCAATATCCACATCTTCATTTTCAATTTCTCAAAGACCAGCTTGAGGAATTTCATAGTCCGATGAGGAAATAACTGGCTGAAGGGATTGCTTCCACTTCAATTTCTTCATCAATTTTCTCCTCAAGAAGCAGCAGATTGATGTTCTTCATCGATCCGATTGGGATCTCATAGTCTTCTCCAAAAGGAACAACTTCCTTTGATGGTATGGAGGAAATTGGAACAGCATCAATTGGTTTTCAAATGAGCTAGTCATTGGCTTCATTTTCTTCGCAGTCAAGAATCGACGCAGCTGATGCTTTCCTTTCTTCACAAAGAACTCGCTCAGCAGCTTTTGGTTTTTTCACATCAAGCGATGGAAGAATTGGAGTTGGAGTTGGCGCAGAGGAGCCGAGGAATTTGGTGTAGTTTCTTCAGAGCAACCGATGCAGCCTCTGCCTTGAGTACTTCTTCAGCGCACTACTAGTGGGTGCCCCGGCAGTTTCTTCAAATGGGCCGGGATGGGATCATCAGCCCCAAATCAGCATTTTCTTCAAAGAGGTTGAACGTCATCAGCGTGCTGGTATTTTTCTTCAAGAGGCTGAGCCGAGGCTTCACTGAGGAATTTCATGTTGCAATCGGGCAGCAACATTTGTGAATTTCTTCGCCAGTTGATTTAATCTGGTCTTGGCCTTGCCAATCAACATAGTAGGAATCAAGTTTTGCCGAGGTCTTGAATTTCAGTTTGACCTGGAGAAGCTCCTCGTGTCATCTTGACAACGCTTTTCTTCAGAACTTCTCCTTCCCAGTATTGAGCCTTTTTGATTTCCCTTGCCTTCTCAAACTTCCATTTTTCTTCAGCGATGAAGTGAGTCACGCATGACTTTGACCAGGTGTCGATGAAGATCAAAGTAGAGGGTATTGGGATCATTGTGCCGTAGATCAATAAAGTCGAGGACTTTCTTCGATCCAATAGTAGTGGCACAGATGTACCTTTGGCTCTAGCGGCCCTTACTTGACGGTCTCTCGATGATTTCCGCAAGTTCTTCATCGACTCTTCATCATCGATGGTACATGGAATGCAACCAGTTTTTCCTTGGTCTAGGCCGAGGACCTCGCCCCAATTGTTGCTTTGGTCTTCACCGAGCCGGGCCAGATGAAGAAATGGGAGCAGCCGAGGAACTTGCAGTAAATGCTCGAGGGTAATTGAAAACCAGCAGTCCTTTGACATGTAGCTAGGTGCACAGAACCGAAGGTTTTGACGGAGCTGTTGAGGACTTTGTGGAACGGGCAGCAAGGTGAGGAAATTGCTTGAGGGTGCTGTCGAGGAACTTTGCCGTGAGGGCATGTATGATGAAGCACTTGGCTTATGAGCAGGCTTCTTTTGCATTGATTTCGGTTTGACCGAGACCTTCAGGGAAGAGCAAGCAGTAATCCTCATTGAATTTCTTCACCGCCTCCTTTGCTTGCTTTGCCAATTTTGCTTGACGCTTAGCCCATTCATCGTGAAAGTCCTCACCTCGCTTGATGCTTGTGGGATCAGCTACTTGGCCAGGTGCCAAAGGAGCTCTTGGGCATGGAGGATTAAGAGCTAATTTCTTCATGTACTTAGGAGTTACATATCCGTATTCCTTCCATTCCCGTGCCCATCTTCGCTCAATCTTCCAATACGCACCTTGCGCTGATTTTTGCTTTCTTCATCCGTGTGCGAGTCATATATTTCCTCGTGGATTTCAAACGCTGTCAGAATCTCAGTTTCTTTCCTCCTTCGTGGCTTTACCGCCTGCCATTTTCTTCAGCTTGAGGAAATTGAACAATTGAGTTCTCTCAAGAAGTGTGCAGTTTTTCTTCGAGGAACGCTGCAAATGAGTTAAGTTGATGAGAACCTAGGGATTCAGCAGGACATTTGTACCGTGAACAGAGTATAGGTGCGAGGAATTTGGAGAGGTCATATGCATTCTCGTAAGGTTTTTCAAAAAGAACAAGTTTTGAGGATTTTGACCAGATGAGTTTTGAAGAATTTCACTAAGCTGCTTTGTCTTAGGTTCCAGAGTTGTATAGATCGAGGATCCACACAATTGAGGAATCTTGAAGAAAATCATTGCTTAGAGAAACGAATCAAGAGATTTGAGGTGTTCATATGTGTGAGGATTTGAAGAATAAACACCTTTGAAGAATTTGAAGAAGATTTGAGAATCAAAGCAGTAATAAAAGTAACTTTAATTTACTCCAAGTGAAGAACACGACGAACCGAGAAGAACAGTTGGGAAGTTCGTCTGCTCAGATCTTCCACGCCTCTAACTTGGCAGAGGAAATCTGCTACGGCGACGGCGGAGTGAAGATTTCCATGGTCGGCGCGAGTACGCCGGGCGACGAGGTCAAGGCAAGGAAGCTTTTCTCACCGGCGATTTATGGAGAAGGGCGGCGCTTAGGTTTGAGGAGCTCGAGCGAGAGAGAGGTCGAGCAGAGTAAAAGAGTGAGGAAGGGAGAGGGTATTTATAGACGCTGTGAAAACGGATCGCCCGAGATTTAGGACTAACATGCCCCTGACCATTTCCTTCATTTACATGTGTCACCCACGCATCGTAGTGGAGATCGTAACCATCGTGGTGAATAAAGTAATGCATCGTGGGATGCTAAACGGTTTGAGCGGCAAAAAAGGTTTTGATAAGATTCATTTTAAAAGTTCCGCTGTAATTTCTTCAGCTGTCAAGGACACAAAGAAGATTTTGAATGAGTTTCAAAGTAGAACGCATATGAAGAATTTGTGAATATATTGGGTTGAGTATAGCATAGAGGGGAAGGGTCCGATCACATTCACTTAGCGTAAAAAGCGATTTGAAGAAATAGCCATAAGTGAATGTCAGAGGACATAAACCCATATATATGTATATAGCCAATGAAGAAAGACGACGGAAACAAGGAAGATT
>JAHIAM010015481.1:0-10471 GCA_021605205.1 Aegilops longissima | reverse complement strand
TTAAAGCAAGTAACTTGACTTAGGTCCTTTGGGGTGTAGTGGATTGGAGCGATTCGATTGTTATTAGCTCGCTCCCATTTCCATTCTTAGCACCATTGTGGTTATGCGAACTTCCTCCGGTGGTTATGACCTCCATGGTTATGAACAAGTCCTCCTAAATTCGGGTTGCTTTAGGCTTCGCTGAGCTCCCGAGTTATACTTCCTTGTCCATACTTCCTCTTACGGCTCTCAATCTCGCCGCTTCCCTTCAATCATAAGAGCCTTATCTACCAACTCCGGTAGTTGTTGAAGGTTGCTACCATCAACGCATGCTCATCTCATCATTCAGCCCTTCCATAAACTTCTCTTGCTTCACTGCATCTGTGGCCACATCATTAGGGGCATAGCATGATAGCTTGCTAAATCATCCACGCATCGAGCCACAAGACGGTTCTCTCGGGCGTAAGTTGCGGAACTCCCGCTTTTCATCCGCATAGCTCCGCTGAGACATGGGCGGTGCGGAAAGCTTGTAAACTGGTCCCAAGTGACATTGGCTATAGGAAAGTAGCCGGTAATTCTCCCACCATGAGGTCGCTGGTCCATCCAATTGGTGTGCGGCAAAGCGCACCTTCTCGTAATCAGGTAACCTGTGGTGGTCAACTCCCTTCCAATACGGGCGCAACCAATCATCAAGAACTATGGGCTCGGTTATCGGAGAACACCGCGCTGCAACCTTAGAAAACGGGCTAGGTTGTTCATCGGGCGGGTTATTGTTGTTGTTGTTGTTGTTGTTGTCCCTGGTTCTCAACTAGCAATTGCATCAAAGCATTTCCTGCCGATCAACTGGGTGAGCTCCAAAGGGAAAGCAAAACCGTGTCACGCCCTGGAGGCATGTGATGGGTTTAGATGGAAGAGATTAGAATAGAAAAGGTCTAACGAGAAAGCACTACCCATATGCACATGAGACAAAATACAATCATTTCACTCAATCAATCAAGCAAGGGCATACAAACGGTTCAGAACTATCGCAAAAGTGCTCAACTACTATTAAATACACGGGAATACTACTAATATATGATGGTCATCTAGAAATTTTGATCGGTGGAAGACTCCATGATGTCTGCTCCACTTCGCCTTTGTAGTCATCATCACTAGGATCGAATCGGTGTCATCGATGATGATGTAGTTGTTCAGGCAAGGGGGTCGCTGCCTTCTTATCCCGTGCTGGTCCTCCCATTAATACTCCGATCTTCTTAACCAGGTCGCCATTCTTCTCCAAAGAATGTCTTGATTTCTTCCTCACATCCATCGCGTAAACTTGAGTTCTTCCTCCACTCGATGATCCTGGTCTTCGCCTTTCTTCAATTCCATCATGTTCACAAGACATCCGGTTCTCCCGGCGCCGAATGTGCTGGTTTAACTCTTGGATGAAAGCTGCAATGGATCTATCCTTCCCGGTGCTGATTCTCCATTGCTCGTCCCTCGCCCACATATTTGGTAGATCGTGTCCTTGAGTTCCCTGTTGTAGACTTATCCAATGCGCCCCATGGTAATGTGGGCTGCCATGCTCTTGCCTAGACCTGTGGGTGCTTCAAAGAAAATTCTATGGGTTTAGAAGTTGGCGTGAACGCCCTTCCCGGAACTTGTACTTGAATCATCCATTCCTCTTCCGGTAAGGTGGCTTGTACTTCCCTGAAACTTGGTATTCCAATGTTCAAGTACCTAGTGACTTCCTTCAAATGGCGCCCAAAAGGTGTGCCTTCATCCGTTGTGCAAACTTGTTCTTCATCTTCGGCCATCCTAAAGAGTGGAAAATGGAGAGGAGTAAGAAATGAGTAGAGAAGAGTGACCTATGGTTTATCTTAGTGGTCGTGGTCCTACACTCAGCAGGTGCTCGATACCATCTTGTAGCGACCGACCTCGTATGGTCAAGTCTCGTGCTTCAAAGGTCATCCTCGGATAAGTAATGCCGATACACACAAGATCAAGGATTTATAACAGTAGTAGCATTCACACACTTATTACATCGAGTGTCTCAAAAGAGAACTTATTACAATAATATGGCTTAAGGCCAACTAATGCGATAACAACGAAGGCTTGGAAGATAAAGTGAGTCCATCAACTCCAACGAGCATAGCTGAGCTGCACGGCAACGACTCTAACTAACCTTACTCGTTCAAAAGTCTGCAACATAATACGTTGCAGCCCGAGAATGGGTCAGACATGGAATATGCCGCAATATAACACAAGAGAGCAAGAACAGAATAACGCTATCACTACATGCATATTTGGCTGGTGGAAAGCTCTATGGTTATAGTTTTAAGAAAAGCCAATTTTTCCCTACTACAAAGAAACAGATTTTAATTTAACTATCATGGTGGTTGAAACATTGAGAAGGTATAACCCCAACTCAATCCCAATTAAAGTAAATTACAACCCAACAATATTAATTAAGAGTGATGAGATACATGTGATAACCCAAGTACTAGATACTCAAGATTGTCCATAACCGGGACACGGCTAACCATGATTAGATTGTACACTGCAGAGGTTTGCACACTTCTCCCACAAGACTCGATCGCCTCCGCTGATTTCTCGTGACCGCATGGTGTTTGAGAAACGGATGATCGAGACATAGTCTTTCGACACATTAACTCTCTACTCCGTGTAGACCATACCAAACCTACAAAACCCACTACCTTCCGATCTACCTCTTCAAGAGCTTCACGAACTTACTCAACTATGCTAGAGCCCATAATAGCTTGTGGCTGCACACAAAGTTTCTAGCATGAATCATCTCAGCTTCCCTTTGAGCCTGGTGGGTCCATAGGAAGATCACACGGTACCCCGGACTTCCAAAAACAGATAACACTAGGTTCCCCAGTGCCTCAATCCACCCGATGTTAATTTAAGTTGCCACCTTAAATTGAACCATTATTTAACAATCTCAGAACTGCTATGGATTCACTCAAACCCAAACCACGCCTACGTAGCATAGCATGGCAATATAAGCAACGCGTAGAAGTAACTCCCAAGGGTTTGATAGTAACAGGCAATAGGTTCTACTCAACAACTACTTCCCAACCCACAAGTTAATGACATCCAAATCATGCAATGTTTGATGATTGAACTAATGCATAAAAACTAGGTATGGAAAGAGTATGGTCAATGTGTTACTTGCCTTGTCGACGATCCAGAATCCTAGAGACTCAGAGTAACACGCTCACACTACGGGAATTCTATCGCAAACAAACAATAACATACATAAGCAACAAGCAAAGATGCACAAGCAAAACTCAAATAAAAGAGGTTGACCAGAAAGTTCAACTTCGAACTCCGTTCGCAAAAAGAATCAAATCAAACGGAGCAACTAAACTCAAAGGCATGTAAACAAGATCCGCTTACTAATCTGAACAAAGGTCAAATTTTACAGATCAAAATCTTGTTTAAGTTGATTTAACAGAAAGAGGGTCTCGAGATTAAACTCTAGGCGCTTGAATCGCTTGATTTACTAACGAGCAAAAAGATAAACAGTAAACTAAGATCGGATCGTAAATCACGAATGAGAATAATCGCGATAAACCGATAAAGAAAACCGACGAATGATCTAATGGACGAAGCGTCGTTAGTTGTGATTAAAGAGCTTAACTACCGCTCGTTAAAATGAACGCATCGGATGAACGTCCGCAAATTAGAAGAACCGAGAAAACCGACGAACCAAGAAAACCAAACGGTTTTAAAAACCAACGGCTCGGATTTGCGGTACTGATGATGTGACTCGCGGGCGGGGTTAGGGCGGTCGCTGGGCGGCGGGCTTGGCGGGCGGCGAGGCGCGGGCGGACGGCCGGCTCGGGAGGCGGCGGCGGCTACGGTGGTGGTGGTGGTGTGGGCGATATAAAGAGGGGGATTGAGGAGGGCTAAGGCGGCGCACGACGTAGTCCGCTCGAACTCCTGCTCGAGGGCGGCGGGCTGGGACGCGCTGAGGGCGGCGTTTGGGCCGGCCTGGCTCGATTGGGCCTTAGTTGCCCTGGGAAGTTTTTTTAATAATTTCGCAGAGTAAATAAAATCCTAGAAAATAAAATAAAAATCTAAAAATGCCAAATCAAAATTTCACCGCCTAAATAAAATATTTAGAACGAGATGAACATTTTCTTGGCCCTAAAATGCAATTTTGAAAACGCAATTTTTCTAAGGCAAATAAAATCCAAATAAAAACAAATAAATGATTTTAACATTTTCCTTCAATATTTCAATTGTTTTGAGAAGTCATATTATCTCCTCTCATATTTTTTAATATGAAATATTTTCGAGAGAAAAATAATTAAAATAAAAAATCCTCAACTCTTTCCGAGGGTCCTTGAGTTGCTTAGGATTTGAGGATTGGGAACAAAATGCAATTGAATATGATATGCATGAATGACCTATGTATAACATTCCAAATTGAAAATTTGGGTGTTAAGTTTTAATAATACTTGTGTTTCCGATTGTAACGTGACAACACTTGTTCCAAAATGACTTTGTTGATTGTTAATGTGTCGCAAATCGGACGCAAATTTACTATTAACATGTTGGTGCCATGTCATGGCACCAAGCCAAGTTTCATTATTTTCATGCTGTTTTGGATTTACATGGATTAAAAACTAAGTTTCTCAATGTTTCCAACCCAGCCACGACGCCCGAATTTTGAATTTCATTCCCATTTCTTGCATGGAACCTAGAAATTTACCCGAGGACACACATGTGATTTTTCAACCAACTTTGGTGCACTAGAACATGTGCTTGTATTTCAAATTTGAATTATGCACACAAAGGTGACACGCTCCTCCCGTAACCACAGCCTTCTTGAGAGAAGTCCGATTTGAAGAAGCTTATACCAAAATTTGTTCCTATTCGCCAATTTTTTACCACGACATGGTACTACCATGACATGACACCATGCCAAGTTTCATGATTTTAAAACCAAGTTTTCAATGTTCTCACCAAGCCATGATGCCCGATGTTTGAATTTTATTCTCATTTTTGCATGGGACCTACTCCTCCTTCCATCTATATAGGGCCTAATGTGTTTTTCAAGACAACCTTTGTCTATTGACAAGATTAATAGCACATGTGACGATACTATGAAAATTATATTATTGAAGCCCTTTGACATACAAATTTGAAGGTATGTTTGTAAGTTGCATGTCATATATTATTGCTCTAACGCTTGGTCAAAGTTAGCCTCAAAAACGATTAGGACCTATATAGATGGAAGGAGGAGTAGAAATTCAACCGAGGACACAAATGTGATTTTTCAACCAACTTTGGTGCACGGAGCATGGCTTGTAGTTCAATTTGACTTATGCACATTAAATGACCGAAACTCAATTAATGTGTAAAAGCCAAACGGCCGGAATAATTCCAAAATTTAAGGCACCATGTAGTTCTATGTTGCCTTTGTAAATAAACTCAAGAGGGGGGGCAGCGATATCGCTCACACTCAAAGGTGGCACGCTCCTTAGAACCACGAAGCCCAAATCGCCCAATTTATTACACAACATGTTAGTGCCATGACATGACACCATGCCAAGTTTCATGATTTCCAAAGTAGTTTTGATTTACATGAATTTAAAATCAAAGTTTTCGATGTTCTCCCGAAGTATGATGCCCGATGTTTGAATTTCATTCTCATTTCTTCCATGGGACCTAGAAATTCAACCAAGGACACACATGTGATTTTTCAACCCACTTTGTGCACCGGAGCATGGCATGCATTCATATTTAGATTATGCACATTAAAAGTCCGTAAACTCAATTAATGTATAAAAGGCCAAATGAACCCAAATAATTCCAAAATTTAACAGGCACTCATATAGTTCTATGTTGACTCGAATAAAATCGGGGAGGGAGTATATCGCTTCACACAAAGGTGACACGCTCCTCCTGAACCACGAGGCTTGTTGAGAGAATCTCCGTTTTGCAAGAGGCTTATACCAAAACTTGTCCCAATTCAGCCAAAAATTATATGTATGAAAACAGGGTTTAGATTATCCCAAACATCTCGCTACCTAGACCAATAATGTACTATGATTAGAATTCAACATAAAATGGATACAAATATTTGAATTGAGAGGTTGGTACATGTAGTTCATAGTGAAATATGATTATGCTATATGTATTTTTTTGTTATCAAGATAATATTTAAATTATTGTATAACTTCACAACAATCGATTCAAATAAAGAAAATTGATTCAAATTTAGTCCATATGGTAGACGACAATATATATGTTCACATGGTGGAGTAAAATGTTCATATATGATGGAAGATCAAAATGTACTACATCGAGTATAAACCGAAGATCACCTAACGATATATTCAATTCAACATAACGTGGATTCAAAAAATGAAATTCGAGATCATGGCATCTGTAATCATATAAAAGGACATTACTTTCTTTGGTGGGAATTGATTTGTTTTGTTGTTGTTGAGGGAAGTGCAATCGATTTGGTAACGCAGGTTAATCTTGTTCTCCCGATTTTTATACATTTTCTTGTAGTTTTTCAATGGCATCTATAGCAATATAGTAAAAGGGACATGACTCTTTGTGTCTTGTATGAATTGTTTTTTACACGTAAGTTTGTTCCCGAACAAGGAATCCGCACCTTGTTATCTCGAAATTTTCAAGCTCGGTATCTTTTGTCTCACCCGCTTTGAAACTCCCGCTTCAACCCGCTACGCGCCTTTGTTATCCTGAAATTTGACGCCGAAACCCCTCCTCATCCAAATCGCCCCCAGCCGCATACACGAAATCCCCTTCTACCCTCACGGAAATGAAGCTCCACGTCATGTGTCAAAACCGGGGGGTACGCGCAACTTACCCACATTTGACATGCGCCCAAGCTTGGCTCCCTCCCTTCGCCCCCATTGCACATCGAGGCCGCCAAAACCCGCGAACCCCACGCCTCCGCCGGCCTCCCACGCCGCCCAACCGAGACTCTTCCCCATGTCGCCCACCGCAACAGCTCGCCGCCTCATCCACCGCGACCGGATGAGGATCCGTTGTCGATCTCGTCGCCCCGCCGGATCAGCCGCCCTGCCCTCCACCTCCGGAGCTGCCCGACGTTCACCTCGCCTATCGCGCCACCTCAATCCCCACAGGCCGCCTTGACCTGCCCCACCGAACCGCAGCACTTCACCAATTCTCCGATGAAGCCGAGGCCAACTCGGCGCCACCAAGGAGGTTCTGACTCACCGCGCATTTTATCTTTTATTCGATCTCACGGGTTGCCGGTGCTCGATATCGAAGCGACATGGCGGTCTCCATCGACGGCGCCGCCGCCGCACATCATCCATGTCGCCTCTCCCCATGTCCTGCTTCCTCGCAGCGATTCCACAATGGCACTAGCTGCACGCTCGCTCGCCACGCCGGCTCGTTTGCGCCGGTCGCCGCCTAACGCTTTGCTTTCGCTCGGCTGCTACTCGCTTTTGTTTCCGCCATGCGTCGCCGCACTACCTCCCAGCTATAGGAGTTGTGCTTAGCACTCGCCGTTGGTTATCGCATCGACTTGCTCTTCCGCTAGTGTGTTCTGCCGAGGCTCGCTGATTTAGATCACGCTTTCGCTACTAGTGCTCAATGCCCTAAACATCTATTGCAATGCTCGCTATTAGTTCAACGCCGACAAGAAAATTCAGTTTCGATCGGAAGTTCATTTTCTTTAGTTGTTCAGAGGAACAATTTAAACATCCGTTGAGCGCGTGGCGCGCTGATGGCTTTGCATCTAGCACTTTTGGTGATGTATTTTACATCATCTATTGCGATGATATTAGGGTCCCACTTCGATTAACGCTGTTCGCCTTGTCATGCTTCACCGCTGTCAGACACCTTAGCGGAGCTGCTCCAATGATGGAACCGCCCATCACAACGGAGCAGACTGGGCCGCTTCCAGAGGCCTCGATCTTCTTCCCCCCGAAAACACCAAAGATCATCACGATCCTCCACGCCCAACCCAATGATGCCGAGGTCCACAAGGCTATGCCAAAGAGGTTGTACACTCGCGATCACTTTGTTTCTCCATTCCTCCTGTTGTTCCAATTCATGTGAGCCAAACACCTAGGTTGACCGAATCCTATGTTTCCAAATGCCTGCTTTGCACCGGCATTCCTATCCTATTCCGTGTTTTTCCTCCCCGCTTATAGAATCCTCCAACTAAGGAGCCCTTACAGATTTACTTCATTTTCAGATAGGCCAAAGAAAACTCGGTGTTATGTCCTGCTTCCGCCGTGCTATCCACCCCAACCGAGGTGCACGATCGAGTAGGGTTCACTATAGCGAGATCCCCGCAGATTTCCTTTCGCCTCAGATCAACTTCCCGCTTCGGCAGCCACGCCTAACCGCATTACCATCATCGATCGAGCAGATGAACCCGAGGACTACACGCTCCTAAGAGAGGTCGAGTCTTTCATGTTTGCTTACGTTATACATCCGTTATTATTACCGCTAATTTATCGCTCAATATTGAGTTTTGAATTGCCCATGGGTCTCATATCGAGCCAAGAACGAATAGTATCCGCTTACTATCCGTTCATCCGGTCTTCGTTCATGTTGGTGGGAAACAAACAATAGATGATCCATTGTCATCTTTTTAAATCAAGCTATAATTCACCCGCTATCATTAGTTTTGGATCCATCCACTGCTTGCTACCATCGCCTTGATTTTTGCATGCACCCCTTAGGCCTTACAAAATCTAACTTTTCTTTTATTATGCATGCGATATTGTAAGCAATCGTATTAAACATGTAGAGAAAAGAGAAGACGCTATGCATGAATATAATGTCATGAAGACGCCGCCCATGGTGGGCTAAGTGCCCTCCTATTTCCAGATTGTATTCTAGAGGAAGATAATGCTCGATGGAGATTCGTATGAGCCGACCACGCCTGCTACCACCCGAGGTGTTTGTTCTAACTCCGCATGATGTTGGTCACTATCATGCATATGGCGCTTGCATTGCTTACATTATACATCTTATATGTCATTAGCTTAGTTTAGATTTGCTTTATGTGAATGCCACCTGCTTGGTTTCTATATCATATCCAATTCCTAATATTTGTCTTTTAGAGATTTCAACAAGTGACTACATAGAACAAAATGAATGAATCTACACTCTAAAATATGTCTATATACATCCGTATGTGGTAGTCCATTTGAAATCTCTAAAAGACAAATATTTAGGAACGGAGGGAGGTAAGGGAATTATGCAATGCCATCTTCTTTAGCCGTGCATCAATACGTGAATCATGCAATGCCATCCTGCTTAGCCACCATCCTATATGTGAATTGTATCATGCCATATTTTTTCCATAATGTATTCCATTTGTCAACAATGTTTATACATTCATCTACGCTCGTGCATCAGCCATTTGAGTCGGTCATGGAAAATCTGGAGTGAAACAAGGTCTTCGAGCAGCCATACCGTCGATGCAGATTTTTGTTGGTTACAGATAGCTCTCGAGGAGGATTCGAGAGAGGTGACTAGTCGATCCTCCTCGAGGTGCATGCTCTAACTTGGTTATATTGCTCATATCATGCATATGGTGTCTTGCATTGCCATGCCATCCGCTTAGATTAGACATACTTTGTGTGATTGCCTCCCGCTTGCTTTC
Organism: Aegilops longissima; assembly: GCA_021605205.1. Lineage (NCBI taxonomy): Eukaryota > Viridiplantae > Streptophyta > Magnoliopsida > Poales > Poaceae > Aegilops > Aegilops longissima. The sequence goes on along the minus strand of JAHIAM010015481.1, from coordinate 849 downwards.
TATATCGATATGTGAATTATGCAATGCCATGTTTTTCACCATTATCATATATGTGAATTATCTCATGCCATCTTTTTTTCATTACGATTCCATTTGTCAACAATGTATATTGAACTACTCTTCATGTGTATCAGCCATTTGAGCCGGTTATGAAAAATCTAGAGTGAAAACAAGGTCTTCGAAGGAATGGTATGAAGCTATATATCCGATGGTTAGTGGAGCTCCTTAGAGGAGGATTCGGACGATGACCATCTTATATCCCACCCGAGGTGTATGATGTAAGTTGCAATGTTTATATTTTCATATGATGCATATGGTGTCTTGCATTGCTTAGTTTAGACATCATATGCACAATATTGAATTCTATCTCGCTTAGTTTAGAGATCATACATGAAAGCCTGCTTAGTATATGAATCAATTATGTCAATTATATCATGCCATCTTGTATACTTAGATAACATGTATGTGAATTATTTCATCCCAACCTATTTTAGAAAGACATCATATAGTTTTGTCATGTCATCCCGCTTAGGTACTCATCATATGTTGAATTATGCCATTATATCCTCTTAAGTTATCCATCATATATCCTGAAACTGTCATGCTATCCTCGCTTAGTTAGGTATCATATATGTGAAATTGTGTCATGTCATTGTTTGGTTAGACAACATATATGTGAATTACCACATCCGCTCATCATACAATGCATGTACATTCAATTTTTTTCCGCTTATTAGCCATTTGAATTGGAGGGGTGATGGCAGATTAAGGAGCAAAAACTGTTTTCACAAAAGACAGTACCCGCCGATGCAGATAGAACCATGATTGTATGCCACAAACTACCCCACC